>JAQFYE010001648.1:0-21674 GCA_034694305.1 Protaphorura glebata | reverse complement strand
AATTCTCGCCGGTCGTTTCCTTATGTCCAATGAAATCAACAAAACTGCCTCTTATAGACGCCCCATGCCTCCTACAGAAACTGACCCACCCGGTTAGGCCCAGAGGCCTAACAACAAACAACGTGGAGTTGCCCTGATTTGACCCAGGACAAACCTTACAAATTCACGCATAGAAGGATAGGTCGCAAGAAAGTACGTACCATAATACAAACCAAACCGCAACAACACATTGCCCCACTCTTGCACAAAAATCCGGTTACAACTCCCCCCAGACTTCCACAGAGCCCCGTAGTTGTACATAGCCGAACAGTTGAACTGTGCGGCTATGTATAGTTGCACAGAGCCGCACAATTGTACCGGGCTAGAATTGCGACACAGAGAAGCAGATCTATATCGATGAAGACAACATCAGTAGTATTAAGGAACAAAACAAACCAAGGCAGCGCAATCAGTGTCAAAGCCAAAAGCCGTAAAGAAACAAACAACAGTAAAAACTAATTGTGAGTGCCCCCTTTGGTGTGAACTGAGCGGGTCACCTGGTCCATGCATGCAGTGCCTCCTCCCTGAATATGGAGATTCAGGGAAGGTTGACCAAGTCATAAAACGCACGGAAATGACGACGAAATTTATATTTTTATTTCATGAATTTGAGTTGGATAATTCGAATAATATTGTACAATGTTTGGATCTAATTTGTATTTGTATTTGGAGAATTAATTATTAGGAACATTATTTTGGGCAACTAGTCCCTGCAGGGGAAACATTAGTCGACCACGGAGCTAGGTCCGGGTTCCTTGGAGTCGGATGGGAGACTGAAGACTTAATCTTAGTTGTTCCCTAGAACTCTGATACTCTAGTTCCAAGATCACTTCAGTCGCCTTCTAGATTTTCATGACTATGTTTGGACATGGCATTACTTTACGTTTCCTTATTAGCTTATGATCATGAGGCTTACGCTTTGCATTACTTAGACGGATTTACATAGTTACAATAGTATTCGGGTTCAGAGTTCGGGACAGGGATTTTTCCTTGCCTGCGTAATATAGTTTTCCTTACTCTTTTGGCACTGGTTATTTTTACTCTTCCTTCTGCTCTTGTTATTCCTAAGCTCTAGACTGGCATATACAGTGAAGTGCAAAAGTCAGGAGACACCCCAGCTTGCCCCAACTGCAGGAGTGCATAGGCAAGGAGCAGTTGAAATTCCATGCACTCTTGCAGTTGGGGCAAGTTGGGGTGTCCCCTGACTTTTGCACCTCAGTGTACATTGGGCTAGAGTCTGATTTTTGGCACTGCGCCGAAACTAAGTTGAGGTTGCATTTCCAACCGTGCCAAAAGAACCTACGCTGACTTAACAATTACTTGGTCCTGAATCTAAAATTAGAGACTGCCAGGATGACACCCAAAAACAGTTGGAAAGAGAGCATTGGAATCTGTATAGCGAGAACGTGTAATATTACCGGAAAATCCAGAAATCAACTCCCAAAAAAATTACGTTACGAATATGAGATTATGCAAACTACCTAAATTAACTACTATGTTACTCTAGCCATAAAAGGTAAGGTAACCAGTGCTCGGACTAAATTTGGTATTGGAAAATGGTAAATGTTTAGGAGTAATTTTAGAACCATAATTCCAGAGTGTAGCAACTTTTATCCAGTCAGAATTAGTCAGTCAGCCTTCGAAAGTCAGACTGGAAAAGTTTAAGCTTGAGCATCCTCATTCCAACGTACAAGAAGGAAGATTGAAAGAAGAATCTCTTCTGAATCTCTGAACGTAGAAGGAAACCGGGTAAAATCGGAGAATGCAAAAAAATTAGTTCACACTTCGTTCTCTAGATTTCTAGTTACAGGATTTAAACGACCAAAATTAAATTCTTAATCCCCAAATTAGTTTAAGTCAAGCATTCTGATTCTAAACTATTCTGTTAAATAATTGGAGAGCACTCGGAACTCTTATCCGTCTTTGGATCCTCATATCTAAAGGTGAAAATAATGAGAATTTTAGTAACTAAAAATCTAAAAGGTAACGTAAGTCAAGTTCCGTCTGGGCAGCAAGTAAATAATGTCTTAGCGTCCAATTGAGCAAGTAAGATTCGTACTTTTTCACGAAAGAAAGAAGATTGAACGAGGACGGACACAGATCGAAGGATGACCGAAGAACATTGAAGGAAGAGCGGACAAAAACGGCATTTAACTCCATAGGAAAACTACCGGGTAAATTCGCGGAGCGTAAAATAATGAAATGATTATAAAAATTCACTTGTTTACTAACTGCAGGGTTTATGCAACCAAATAAACGACTCAATTCCCTCGTCGAATTCAGTTAATTATCACTTTATTATAGACAACACCACTAAATAATTAAAGAACTCACGGTGTGGTGGAACATTCGCGCAGGGGCGCGAGAGACCACGAAATCACAAAAGAAGACCAACGACCATACATCTGTGGCATTTGATCAAATCAGTCTTGGTTCGTGTGGTTTTGACTAATAACACCCTTGATCCATTGCTAACACAATCATAAGTTTTGTTTACGGTTCATTGCTTACTGACTTTTTATTTTTTGATTGCTGTGAAGTGTTTTCTTTTGCCCTTTGCGTTCGGATCTGTCGTAGCTGCTGTTTTATTTTTAGATTTAAATTGGGCTTGCTAAATAATCTTTGTTGTTGGCTTTTGTTCAATTTTTTACTCGAGACGTACTTTCTATAAATAAATTTTTCTCTAGCTCGGTAATTTCTATAGAAATCCTATTTTTGGTTGTGTGACTAGAATTTTGTTTGTCTAAGCTTTACTTTTGCGTGTAGACTTGCTTGCCGGTGTGATACTGCTATCCCTAATTGATTCAACATTATCTATGTAAATGTCGCTATTTGGTTCCATTTTGATGAGGCTTGCTGTACTGGTTGATGCTTGATTGGTTTGCCTTGCCATTTTCTGCCGTTTTACCTGGTGAGAGGCCGTTTCTGCCTTGCGTTTGTTTTTATTGTTACTTTCTTTTGCTTTATCCAAAATCCATGTCGTATCTGATCCTAATTCACTACCTTCGTTATTTTCTCCTTCTAATTGTAATGCCTTGCTTGTTATATTGTTCTGATGGGCCAGATTTTCACTTAATTGATGTAAATTTTGCGTTACCTGTTCTAACTGTTTGCCGATTCCGATTTGTTTGGTTGCCTTTTCCAGTTCATTCTTTAAAGACGCTATTTCCTTAATTTGATTGCCGTTTTGGTGTAATATTTTATCAATTTCCATATCTTTTAATAATAGTTGACAATTTAACTGTATATTTCGTTTGCGGCTCGCAAACAATTTCTCAGCATCTGGCAAATCTTCTGGGATACTTTTGCCCTGCTCGAATAACGCCAAACACTTGTCACAAACTGTTAGTTGACTTATGTGTTTTTTAATGTGTTGCCACTGTCTACCAGATTGTGTGCACGTAAAGCAATTGGCGTATCTAATTGGCCTTTCGTGTTCTTCCGCCATTTTATGGAAAAAATATTTTACTACTGGTTCAGTTCCTTTGCTTGGTTAGTTCTACTCTGTTTTTTGGTGTGTGGCTTTGGTGGATTTCTGTGTAGGGCTTGTTCGTTTTGACAGAAATAGAACGTTGTGTTTAAAGAAAAATTCCTCTGGATGTGCCAAGTGTGAATTGCGCATCTGGCATTGTGGAACATGACGAGATTTTATTTAACTGTTTATGGCTTTTTGCCAGTGTTCTTCGGACCTTTAAACCTTGTGTGATTTTTATTTTGATCGTTTTGATTTTGGTGAATTTTTACCCTTACAATGGCCGACAATATTTTGCTTGAAATTCCGGTTATCTGGATTTCAGAAGAATCTAATCCTAATCCTTATAATTTAGACCCGGATGGTTTAAATAATCCTTTACAGGAGGCATTGGCCATACCTGAAGTAAGTTGTTATTCGTCCATTTCTTAATATGCAATTATTTTTCCTTTTGATTTCCCTTTGCCTTTTACTTTCCAGATCCTAAGGCATGTTCTAAGATTTTATAATGATGTGGAACTGGGTCGTCAAGCTGCCGTAAGCCATATGTGGTGCAAGGAAATCTACTGGATTCGTGGAGAGCGAATTAGGCGTATTAAGCGGTTGATGCAAGCGCATGGGGCTGTGGATCATGTCTACATTTCTGGATTTCCTTTCTTTTTTTGGAGATCCTGACATATGCTGCCATTTGAGGAATTGGCGATTTTTTGCTACACTGGAAATTCCTCGCTCTATTCGTGAGGTTGTCTTCTGGCATCAAACATGTGTTAGTGAGATGAGTATTGATTATGATGTCAATATGGTTTTACCTAATACTGTTGTTTCAGCCGTACGAGAATCAATTATATTTCTTCTGCCGTATATGCGGTTTTTTCGTCGTGTCGAAACTATTTTTTTGCCTTGTAATTTGATTGGTCATTTTTGGCTATGTCATGAATATGGTCCAAAGTTTAATGTTTTGGACTTAATATTTGGATTTTTTAGTTTGGATTATTTTCCAGATTTTAAGTTGATTGAATACTGTGTAGGCCGACGATTTCGGCGTGGTTGTGTGCCCATTGGGGAAAGTGAGATGCCTTATATTGTATTATGAGTTACTGATGAAATATAAATATGCGTAGGATGTCTTATAGCGTGTAGTATCCAAGTGAATATAGTTGACTTGGAAATTCTGTAGTGTGATTGGAATAAAATTTTGAAATTTGAAATGAAGATACTGCTATTGTTTATTTTGAGTAGGCTTAAAATTCTGATGTCCAAACTTCGTTTTCCTCAGGTTCTTTCATTTTAAATTTTGTCGGCTTTAGGTTCTGTAGTTGCTCTAGCTTTTCTTGAGTATATGAGAATATGATTGGGTGTTTGAGATTTTGAAATTTTTCTAACATTTTGTCCATTTCTACTTTTAGCCAATCTTTTTAAAATTCTTTCTCTCTTTTTTCTTGTAATTCCTTTTCTTCTTGTGGTGTTAGTGGTATGAACAGCTCCTTTAGATATATTGGTATGAAATCTCTCTTATAGACGGTTTCCGTATTACAAGATATGAAAGTATATCTGGGCTTTGTAATTTCCCATCCATCTCTATATTTTATATCGATTGTATGCAATTTAATTGTGCTAATAACTCGATGTAATGGTTGTCTGAGCGCATCTGTGAATGCTTTCTTAATTTCCTGCGTATCTGCTAAGATGATTGTTTGACGCGTCCTTATTTCTCGGAACGCTCCTTGCATATAATACTCGAAGAGGTTAGGAAATTATTTAAACACTTGTATGGATGACGGGTGTAAGGTGTGGTATCTCAGAAAGTTAAATCGTTTTTTGTAAAAGTAATGAGGTGGGCATAAATTATAAATATTAGGTTGTGAGAGACCCTGCCTGATTCGTTCCTTCATTTTTTGATAATCTACCGTGTTGAGTTGCCTGAACATTTTTTTATTGATTACTGTAATAAAAACTGTACCGTGTTATCTGTTCCTGTATACCGAGCTTGATTGTAGACTGTTGTTCGGGAATTTTAGAAACACCAAGACGATTGCAGTGTAATATGGGCTTGATTCGTTTACTATCACTTGCTCAAATTTTATTGGGATTTACCCTTTTTTCCACTCTTAATTTTCTTATGTATATAGGCACGGCTTTATTTATTATGCTAGTGGATTTGTATGGATGTGTTTAAGAAGGCTGCCTGATCAGACTTTAAATGCCCGTAGTACTTTTTTATTTTTGGCTTTGGACTGGGTGGACGTTTTTGTACTGCGCCGGTTTGCCAGTAGGCCGGGTGTTGAAAATTCTATTTTTGTTACCCGGGTATTTTTACTTATCTCTGCTTTCGCTTGAAATTTTGCAGTGTGCATTCTTTTTTTAGTTTAATTCTTTGCTCATTTTTTTCAAACATTATTATTTATTTTGAATTTTGACAGATGGTGCGAATCAAAGCGAAACGGGCGAGACACCCTATTTCTTCTACCAGTGGTGTACAAACTATTGTTACATCCTCACTTGTTTTAATATGTGAGAAGTGAGTGGGTGTCTGTTTTATTAATATTGATGTGATTCATTATTTTATATATTGGTTTTACATTTTGTTAATATATTTTATTAGCGAGTTCCCGAATTGCAAAACAACCCAATGCACTGTGCGAGAGTCTATAAGTACTCAAACGCCGATTGAAGTGACGGACGTGAGTGTTGAAACGGACACGGTCACTGAGGCACCTGGGCCGTTCAGAATGAACCGGTAATCGTGCTGGTCGAACCGGTTGTTATACCGGTTGAGAATGTGGTTGTGCCGGTGGAACCACTCAGTGGGCCGTAAGACCAAGTATATTTTTCTTTTATTTATTTATTAGTGATTTTGACACCCCTTTTGCATTTTTTGTCTGTATTGCAGGCTTTTTCGCAACCCTTTATATTCTCGTTATGGAAAGCCGTTATAACTCAGTGTGGCGGACCGGTGTAGTGTCGGTGTAGTTTGTTAGTTGTTTGTAGTATTTTTTAGATGAACATGTGGTTTAAGGATTAAACTAAGTTCTAAATTTGGACTAAATTTTTAAATTTGGTCTGAGAACTTTGTAAAAATTAAAATCAAATTCGTGTGTGGTTCTATTCGTTATTTGTTTTGGTTATTTCTCTTTCTTATGAAGTGAGAAGTGGCGGGGGTGGTGGTCTTAGATGTAACAAGTTTGCTGAACCCTAACTTACAAATTAGATTGTTTTGAAAAAAATTGTTTGCGTGTAAGTCATTCATTTTGAAATTTTTGTGATTTATGCTTTATTCGCAAAATTCTATAGCCGCCTATCCGTCTTTCTTATAGTTTTAGCCTTTGATTGCTTGTACCACTAGATTTAGTCAGATGATTGACTGTCCATGGCCTTTTGCTAGTATTCTTTAGACCATTATACTTTCTGAATCCAATTCCGATCGTTTTGATTTTGGTGAATTTCTACTCCTACGATGGCTGAAAATATTTCTCGTGAAATTCCGATTATCTGGATTTCAGAAAAATCTGATCCTAATCCGTATAATCCTCATAGCGTGTAGTAACCAAGTGAATGTAATTGATGATATTCTGTAGTGTAATTGAAATAAAGATTTTGAAATGAGTACGTTGCTATTGATTATTTTGAGTTTTGGAATTTAGACTTAAAATTCTGATGTCCAAACTTCATTTTTTTCAGGCATCACTATTTTGGGTTTCGTCTGTTTTAGGTTTTGTAGTTGCTTTAGCGTTTCTTGAGTATATAAGAATATGGCTGGTTGTTTGAGATTTTGAAATTTTTCCAACATTTTTTCCATTTCCACTTTTACCCAATCCTTATAAAATTCGATTTCTCTTCGTTCCCGTAATTCCTTTTCTTCTTCTAGTGTTAATGGTGTGACCAATCCCTTTAGATGTATTGGTATGAAGTCTTTCTTGTAGACGGTTCCCATTTTGCAAGATATTAGCGTATATCTGGGGTTTTTTATTTCCCATCCGTCTCTATTGTTTATATCAATAGAGTGTAATTTGATTGTGCTGACGACCCGATGTAATGGTTGCCTGATTGCATTTATGAATGCCGCTTTAATGTCCTGAGTATCTGCTAGGATGATTGTTTGACGCGTGCTTATTTCCCGAAACGCTCCTTGCATATAAAAATTAAACAGCGTGGGGAATTTTTTGAACACATGTATGTATGATGGATGTAAGGTGTGGCACCGTAGGAAGTTAAACCTTTTCTTATAGAAATAATGTGGTGGGCATAAAATATAGATATTAGGTTGTGAGAAACCTTGTTCGATTTGTTTTCTCATTTTTTGGTAATCTACTGTGCTAGGTTGCCTAAGCTGAATGGGCTGCCTGGCTTACTTGTCCGAGTTGTGAAATGAGCGCTGAGATGAGTATTAGAATGAGTTTACCCGTTTTGCTAGTTACTGCTTTTCTTGTTTTCAGTACTGTTTGTATAGTTACACTCTGATTTGCCTATATTAGTGGATTCGTATGGATGTGTTTGGCAGAACTGCTTGATTAGACTGTACATACCCGTAGTGCTTTTTTATTTCTGTCTTTAGACTGGGTGGAGGTTTTGTTGTGCGCCGGTTTGCTAGTAAGGCGGGTGTTGGAAATTCTATTTTTGTTACCCGGGTATTTATACTTGTTACAGTTTTGCTTGAATTTTGACGGTGTGCGCCCTACCTCGCCTTGTGTTTATTTTTTATTATGTTTATTTCCTAAAACTTATTGTCGTTCCGTTTTCATTTTTGTTTTAAAAAAAAATGGTGCGAATTAAGGTTAAACGGGCGCGACGCCCTTCACTCGTTGTTTCTCCGTCCACTAGTGTTCAAACCATTGCCGAACCTTTGGTTGTTCTAACATGTGAAAGGTTAGTAGGTGTATTTATTTTAATTTTAATTCCTTATTTTTTGAGTGTCCTTAAATTTTGTTGACGTGTTTCTTTGTTTTTTATTTGGCAATACTGCTAATTGCAAATCGACCCAATGCCTAGTCCACCCATTCCGCAGGACGTGGTCGTTCCGGTTGAGCCACTTAATATGCCGTAAGTCTGAGTGTTTTTTTATTAGCTTACGTACAATTTTGACGTTAATTTTGAATTTTTGTTATTATTGAACGATTTACCGGAATCCGCTATATTCTAGCCGTGGGAGACCCTTGTAAATTAGTGAAGCGTGTCAATGTAGTAGTTGCTAGTAGTGTCTTTTAAGATGAAATTGTAGTCTATACATACATACATAGAACGTAAAACAGAGGTAGACTAGAATGGAGAAACCCAAAAGGAGTATAAAACAGAGAATATCGCACTGAAAAGAACTTCTTCCAGAACTTCCTCCTCTCAGAACATCTAGAGCCGGAGAACCTTTCCTCAGGCCGGGACCTTCCCGGCCTAGGACCTCCCTAAGTTTAAAGCCATCCACTAAAGAACTTCTTTACGTAAAGACCCACCGTGACACGGAATTCCAATATCAAAGTCTTCTTCCGGAACTGACTACGAACTAAGAAACTCTCCGCGTCTTGAACTTCAACGACTTAAAAGGATGAGTCCGTACGTAGCCACTGAAACGAGATTTAAGATTCAATCGGCAGACGCTTAAAAGTTATTGGTCCGGAATGGGCAACCGAAACGTGAGAGTATCTTGACCTGCGTGTGCCGGATCAAGATAGGTATTTACTCAAATGAAGGAGACGATCGTAATTTACTAACACTCTACTAAAAACAGCTGAATAAAGTAAATAACTAATAAAGTCAAACGGTGTAATTCCTTTCCAGAACGCGACAAGTACGAACCCACTTAAAATACCTTCGCGATAAGCA
This sequence comes from Protaphorura glebata, assembly GCA_034694305.1. Taxonomy (NCBI): domain Eukaryota; kingdom Metazoa; phylum Arthropoda; class Collembola; order Poduromorpha; family Onychiuridae; genus Protaphorura; species Protaphorura glebata. Next base: position 12,352 of record JAQFYE010001648.1, on the reverse strand, counting down.
CAATGCTGGAGAGACCGCAGGGGATCTCTCAGACCAACTTAAGTTCTCAAACATACCCCTTAACCCTTACCCCTGTCAGGGTGGAAATATTTGAGTCAGTCTTGTTCCCATCAAGACTCAGAGCTGCGGCTCCTTGTCACAAAACTCTTCACAAAATTACTTGTAAAAACAGTTTTACTTAGGTGAAGCATTAGTCAAGAAAGATAAAATTCATTACACAAAAGTTAATGGGAAACATTAGTACAGTCATATGAGAAATAAAAAAGAAAACCTCCGTTCGCAAACCAATGTGATTAACTTTAAATCATTTCACAAGAAACAGGATTTTTCGTCCAGTTACAATGGCGCCCGAACTTTTATTGCTGAATAATCACATATGAAAATTGAAACTCCGACCGTTAAGTGACAACACACAATTTAAAACCGAATTCACCACAATCAGCAAAAATTCTGTTCTATGGACAGAATGACCGAGTCACGACCAACTTCAACAAAGTACGAAAAAATTCTTGAAGAACAGGAGGTTAAATTCATCAAGCAACTTTTCAACAAATTTTCATCAAGACCGAGTGCAGTAAATCTTCTGCAAATAAAGACTGCGATTGATCTTGTTATTAATATGTCGTCTCCATGGACAACTTGGGAAGAACCGAAGGAGCGTAATATATCAAGATGGATTCCACAACGTTACCAAATACGACGAACACCATTCTTCTATCAAGCTGAAGATTACACCATCCAGAAAGTACCAATTATTACTGATGAAATGAACGATCAAATTTTGAAAATTCCAGCCTTTCTAGTGGATACACCATGCCGAACTATGGATCTAACTTGTCCAACTGATCGTGGACTTGTCATTTTAGACTACCCTCGTGACTATATTTTTCAACCGAACCAATCAACTTTACAAATAAGAAAGGAAAAATGTCAAGTTACACGCAATCTCATCCACTGTGACAAGCTTAATTTCATTCTGACAAATATACAGGATCAACCAGCATGTGTCAAGTCAACCATGCTAGTCTGAGTTCGGTTGTCTACTCAGCAGCAAATCTTATCGAACCAAACACATTTTCAGGCTGATACCAAATTTCAGCTTCTATTGAACCAGTTGATAGAAGGCAGTCAATTAACTGTCCAAGTATTTCCTATGTCAATCAACCCCAACCTTTTCCTATAAATCTTTACTCCTCCACTTCACTCACAAATTTTTTCTTTTCAGGACCTGACATGCTTTTCCTCATCATTCTATGGATACTCTCTTTCCATGCGTCCACTCAGCTTCATTCTTTACAACTGGACGCGGCCAACAGTCGTCTTATCATCTCAAATCAAACATCGGATCTTCCAGCTCATCAACTGTGTATGCCCTTGGCTAACTTCGACTTCACAACAATGACTGTCCTATTTCACTCAAGGACGCCTACGCAGTCAAAGTTGTTTTCTGGACTGATATCATTGAAAAAACGCATTTCGCAGCGTTTAAATGCAGTCGAACTACTGAAACCTGGAAAAATATTTATCATCTTGGAAGTTCTACACCTTTCGACATAAGATTTCAAACAGAAACGTTAGAGGCAGCAGCGTGCGCCTACATGGCACAATTTAAGCTCAGCCCGATTGGACAACCTTTGCGTCAAGTTAATGGCTCGTTCTATCAAACCGAAGAGCGGATGGACATAAATTCAACCTTGTATCATACCAATCTCAATTGGACTAATCAAGTCTATAATTTTCATCTGCAATTACTCAATGTTACTCTTCACCCCGAAACTGTAACGCTTACATCATTGGACCTTCCCGACTTAAATAATTGCAACTATGGTGATAATCAATGTCTTCACGACAATACCATCATAATCCGGAATGTTCAAATGAGACAAACTTGTTCTTTTTGGCGACAAGAAGCTACCATTTGCTATTTGACTAGACAAGCTCTGACTTGTCCAACATTATTCTTTTCCATCATTGACTACAATATCGCCAAAACGTATGAGTGTGGCACATTTGTAGAATTTGTCCGAACTCACGTCTTCACACCGGCACTCGTCACCGCTCCTGAGAGATTAATGGGTCATACCGATCGTTTCAAGATTGACATGCATTTACATCCGCTGTACGAAAACATTAAACTTGGTCAAAACCAACAAATTCAGATATTTCACATCTCAACATGCGGCAATATTCCAAAAGAAGTCCAAATCACTGGAACAGTCTACAAACCCAAAACCTTGATCCGCCCAGAAATAAATCCAGATGCCGAGATACTTTCTCCGACGTTATTATACAATCTTAGCGATCATAGACTCACTTTCCCTGATCACTAATTTATTCAACATGATAATTCTTTTTCTTTGTAGTCTTCTCATTCACCCCAAAATGGATCTCCTTTTATTCATCCTTCTCATTCTGGCAGTGACAACTACAGCACAAGTCTTTGAAATTAATGATGAAAATTTGGCTAACCTAGTCCAGCAATATGAAATGCAAAATCGGACCGATGAAATTGAAAACCTCACGGTAACAGCTGACCCTAATCAATTCTCTCATTGGACGCTCGCAATCTTATACGAACTACCTTTACACTCACCGGACTGTACATATGACATGTCACCCACCGCTGTTATTCCTGTCACAATTCAAACTTATCATCTTTTAGGACCAAAAGCCGAAGGTTACTGGGCGCGAGGTTAGTCCATGGCTTCCAGCTGGGCTGTGGAACAACACGAAGAAAAAACTGTCTATTTCTTTGGACAAAAGGAACGCAGGTATGAGGAAACACCAATTCGAATAAACCACACACAATGCGCATGGATTGTCGCACAAATGACAGATGTTACCGGCTATCCATTGAGGCAAATTCAATGGGATTATTACAGCACGGACCGCAAGACATCCGCGTATTATTTTTGGACCGGTACCAGCAAATCCACTGTCGTCAATTATCATGTTAGGCAGGTCAACGTCACCGTTAGCACCGATGATTACTCTATCGTGGAGGTCAGCTCTATTCACTTCCAGGACACCTGTCCTATCACACAAAATTATTGTATCACCGGAGAACGCAATGGAGCAGTTGTTTGGGGATTTGGTTTGCTTTTTGCTGGAAAAACAAGATGAAAACATTGCAAATCAATCATGCCTTTTATCAGAAACCTCTTTACGCTGTGTAGAAGCAAACATTGCAATTTCTAGTTTATTTCAGCCTTATCTATGTAAAAAACGTTAAGCTTTTGTTAGGATGGATTTGACCAACAACACCTACGATCCGTTGTTAGTCAGATCCTCCGATTTCGTCCCATCTACAGCTGATTTCTAAGTTTTGAAATTTTTATAATTACAGTTTGTCGTTGATAGCTACTCAATTTAATATTTGCGAAGACCCCAATCTCTAAAATTTATAGCTTTCTTTACTTTCACCAGTAAAAACCTCTACTGGTGTTTATTTTGTTTTCCTAGTACACTTGGAGACACAAACAAATTTGTCCTTTTTTTAAGAAAAGACCAATTTTACCTATGGAAGAGCGACTACTCTTCATCATGAAGAAGGAAACAAAAGCTTGGAGTCTCTCTTCCATTGTGCAGTGTCTCAAGTTTATGTGTTTATTAGTTTATGCAGATAAGTTTTCTGGCATTAAATAAATTACCTCTTTAATTCATTTTTCTTTGAGCCGTAATGGCCATATCGTAGATATGTAAATTAATCTTAAGGTGTGTCATTAACATTAAGTGATAGAAAACGAAAACGACAATTTAATTAATTAAGTATGTACAATAAAATTTAACAAAAAAATGCATAAAAAGAAATGTTAAGTTTTAAAAATTAAAAGTCCATTCGATCACTAGACGGATGTTGACAAGTCTAGTTCACTCAAATGAGGAACTTTGATAGTTTAATAAGTTTAGAAGTGCAGCAATTCAAAAAAAACAGAAGAAAATCAGGAATCAAAACTCTTGGAATCAGTGGGCATGTCAGAGTGACCATTTCTGTAACTCTGCCAAAAGAACATAGTCTAACTAAATATTCGCTCGGTTGTGTATCTAAATTTCGAAACTAGAAGTAAGTCAGGCAAAGAAGGAGTTAGAAGAAAAGAGTCATGTAAGATTTTGTAGCGCAGCATGAAATGTTAGGGGAAAAGCTAGAATTCAACTCCCAGGCAGAATAATGTCAAACTATGGAAATATGTAATGTACCTAAATAAAATATCATGTAACCCTAGTCATAAAAGGAAAAGAAATTAGATCCAGAACCAAAATTGGTATCAAAAAACTAAAATACTTTTAGAATAGAGATTCTGAAAGTTCTAGCAGAAATGGATTAGAAAAACTAAGTCAGATGTATTTTGTCAGTTAACTAGAGAGGAGTAAAATTTAGCTATCAAAGGTAAAGCAACCGTAGAAGTAAGATTCCCACGAGGGCAGATCGAGGGCAGATCTAGGGCAGACCGAGGGCAGATTGGAGGCAGACTCAACGCAGAAACTCCGGAAGACAGCAAAAAGGAGAGAACCGGGTAAATGCGAATGGTTAGAAGCAATGTAATATTTAGCTCCACTCTTTAACCCTTTAGGCACTAATCGAATGAATAAAGTTACGACGTTTCTTCCTTCTATTTCTACCCGTGAAATTCAACCCTTTATTTCTGCCTTCTCTGGATCTTCATATCTAGAGAAGAAATAAAAGAGACATGAACCAGGTGACCTGCTGAGTAATCCCAAAAGGGAGACCTCACAGTAAGTCTATATAGGTCGATGAGCTAAGTTGCATGCGTGCCGCGTGAGTGAGAAATTTTAGAGCAGTCAGATTAAATTCGTCTCAGCGTTTGGTGAGAAAATATTAAAGGTTTCAGCCTTAGTGGAGAAACAGCATACTAGAAAGAAAAAATGGAAAGACTGACATGGCTGAAATTGAAATGGCAAAGTTTCTGTATGGGTAAAGTTTAATTTAGGTTACTTGATACTATTAATTTGATAAAGTCAAAATTGGAATGATATTCAAATATGGTCGTCTGTATTCAATTGCAGCTTCACCTATGGCAGTGGTTTTAGCGAAGGAACACATAATGGCAAGTCGGATGGACAACTGTTTCGCCGATTTCACAGCGAGCGAGTATTTCTGGAATTTTCATGTTGGGCTATTGGAATATGAGGAAATATTGATTTATTCACGACCGAAGACTGGTGTCGCTATTTACGCGGCCGTAAATACAGGACGGTTCACACTGTATTTCTGATTGAACCGGAAAATACCGCTACTGCCTTTATGTTTATGTTCAATCGTGTAAATGAGGAACAAATTTCCAATCGAAAATTTAGTCTGATTTCGGTTAGACTCGATAAAGACAAAAGACAGCAATCACAATCACAACAATTGACAACAGGACATTTCCGTGAAATATTTTATGTCCATGGACCTCGAAGCTACACCATTGTATTATTGTAACTCGGCAATAAGTTCCAACATACTCTACCGTCTTCCGAAATCTTTAAATTGTGGATTCTTTAAGTTGAATCTTTCGAATCGAGCTCTACCAATCACCTTATGGTACGATGCACCAGCACACCACTCCACGACAGCGTTGTAAGGCGACTTCAACATTTGCCTATGCGGATGTGCAATTTTTGGATGCATATTCCGAAAAAGTTATTCACACTGATAAATACGTGTCAGAAGGCGTTTGTCATGATATCACCAAAACCAAAATATCACCTGAAGGAAACAACATAAACAGATTGCAACCAAAGTTTGGAAAGCTGAGACCAAAATTACAATTGATTTTGCATGGCCGCTTTACAAAAGTCAAACACCGATGACTCTTTGATTACAACAATTCCTATTAAGGAGAATTGTGGTTTTGATGCAGGGCACAGTCCATTCTTATTTGAGAACAAGATTTGGCATCATGCCGACACTAACCAAAGGTACTAGTACACTTTGTATGTATTCTGATGGAGAAACAATTCGTATATGTGATGTTACGTTGTTTACATCGCCGCACTTTGTACAAAGAGGGAACCGACAGTCTACCAAACGCCAAGAAAGGAAATTGTCAATTCAGGAACTGACTTACTTAAACCCAGCAAGCCGGGTAATACTGTGTGTATGTAAAAGATGATTTGCTCTCTTTCTTCCTCCTTCCTCGTTGAACTGAAACTTAAATAAATCAATCTGTCTTCACGTACATTCATGTCTATCCACTTCTTTTCGAGTGACTTAACTGTACTGACCTTCGCGTAAACATCAATACGGACCTGCTAATTGAGGACACCCCAGGGGGTGCGAGGCCTCATATAATTTTGTAGAATTAAATTCATTGAAGGATGTAGGCATGTCATGGTTTTCATCATGCCAGAAATATTCTGTCGTCTACTGTTACTCCTATCTTTTTAAATGGTAATGTAGTCTAAGACCAAGACTTACATGGTCTGCGATACCAAATCTGCACGTGTGCGAAAATTCTTTCTTCTAGAATATAATATTATTAGAACTAGGAAGTGAATCTTTGTATATTAAGAACGAGCCGACGGCTAATTAAGTAATCGAACACCAGACTCCTACCCAGTCTACCTCCAACCAGATTCAAGAGTCAAGTCCCACCCAAAGACTCTAATTCTCCTGCAGGGAATTTACTATTGACCAAACTATGTAACCCATAAACCATTTCCCAAATTACCCAAAGGTAACGACACCGCGCCGTGGTGCTAGGCCTTACAGGTGGATGACACAACGTCGATTGTGCCAAAGGCGATGACCAAACAAGCCTAAAAATAGAATGTCTAGACTCAAGATGACACACAGATGGTTGGAACCAAACGATGACAAGTTTTTCAATAGCCTAGTGGACGTTAATTTGATATTCCCGCACAAATAATTCGTATACTAGTAAACTGTTATAGCTTATAGCAGTATACCGTTCGGTCATTCTAATCAAAGGAACAACTACCGTAATGCGTTGACACAATAAGCGTTCTTAGATTGGCTAGTCAAGCCTTGGTTGGGTAATATGTATGTGATCTTAGAATATTTCGAGAAGATATTTCGAAGAAACGAAGTTCTAGTTTCCACCTCGCCATTCTCTATTGGAGTCGTTAAATGATTCCATTCCATTGAAGTGTGCTTGTCCATCATTCTCGTCATAGAAGTCTGCAATTCTTGGGCGAACTTTGTCATTATATGGTGTTGGCATGTTTTCTATTAAATCATGTCGTGAAGGTAAACGATTCCGTACAGGAACTGGGGGTGCTCCAGGAACTGAACTATTTCTTCGCTTGTTGATATCTAGGTGTTAACAATTTGGAAGTGTTAATCGAAACCTTTCTTTGGGAATGAAATTGTGGGGATTTTAGACCGTGTTACCTGTTATTGCAGAATTCCTCCTTGACAAGTTAGTGTGATGACCTCCCACCTGTAAATGTGTATTCACTGACGGCACTAATCTTATTGGACCACCTGGTATTATCATTGGTAGAGTTGGAACAACGGGAAGAGTAGGATGTGTAGCTCTCCAATAATTTTCTAAGTATTCAGCCAAGTGTTCACACGCTTCTTCTAACTGATTTTCTTCCAATATAACGTCAAACATTTCCGGTAAGCATTGGGCTAATTTCTCTGCAGCAACCATTTGAACGCTCAAATTTCTGGACTGGGATTTACCTCGAGATTTTATAAGACGTTGCAGGACCTATGAAATTGCATCATCGTTTATTGGAATCCGATGTGGGAATTTGAAGGTATAAATGCAATTCTTACTTTTGGAGAAGAAACTTTCAGGTAAACAACTATTGGAGCTAGTGACGTTTTGACCAATTGTGATGGATGATTTACAGTATCACAGTCTAGAATTACCAACTGTAAATTTCTGGCCAGTTCAAATATTCGTTCAATCTCGGCTTGAACTTCGACTAGGCAGGTTGCCTTTGAATTTGATCTCTCCATTATTGCATTTTTCTTCATTGGACTATTCAGTAATGATCGCTTGGCTACTGAGATGTCCGAAGTCACACGAGTAATAATTATTCTGTGCCATATTAAAATACAAATTTTAGGTAACGGGTTGTTATCAATGCTCGGGTCTGTGAAATCAGCTAATTTTGTTTACCTTCCTTCAAATTTGTGTTTGAGAAAATCAAACAAGGCTTTCTGCATCATATCTGTGACTTGATAGCCTTTGAGTGACGGACCAACTAAAACGACAGGTCGCATGGATGGCACAACATCATAAGCAGGCGTTGTTTCAACTTTCTTAAAAAATGGCTTTCGTTTTTCCTTCATCGTCGTTGGTTTTAGTGAGTCTGAGTCTTCAGCTGCCTCAGTCGCATAGTGTTCTAAGAAAAGTCAGTTCGAAAAATAATAAATCTGAGGAACTACTTAATCTGGGAAACCAACTGGTTTACTAGACTGGATATGGTGTCGTGCGATCCTAATGTACACTATGCAATGTTGAATTCCACTAAACGTAAAAACCGGGTCAATCCTTTGTCTCTGAGCCCGGTCCCCTGCAAATGACTCGCAAATCTTCTGCAATAAGTCCTGTAATTAATCCTACAAAGGAAGCTCTGGGGTATTTTAGGTCTAGCTTCAAATTAGTAGTACCAGGCACTAATTCGCAGATTCAGATCCAACATTGAGTCCGCGTATAGCATGACTTATTGCATAAGACTTGCATATCGATTCTACATACCATGTGGAATCACCATTTTACACAAATATTCCATACTTTAATCAGACAAAACAAAATTATTCATAACATTTTGAGTAAAATGTTCATATAAATAGAAGTGCAATTTCGCACTTGTGCATATCACCGGCGTTATATTTTCAATTCTTTCATAATTCAAATGTACTTACCCAAATTGCTGGAAGACGAAGTCTTGGAGCTGTAGAGTTTTGGATTGTGAGACTGAGACTGCAGTTGTCTTAAATTTTCCAATTTTACAGGGGATGGTATGAATCCAACTTCCCCTGATTCATCCACACGACGACCAATCCACCAATTATTGTCATATTTCTCCTAAAATCATAGGATTTATAGTAAATCGATTTACTCTATAATTATCACTGCCGCATTCTCATTTGTCATTCTCATAATATTTGTATTGTACCTTGATATGTAAGTATTCTTTCATTCCGAAGGAAATGGCACTGCCGTGAACCTAAATTAAATTTATAAAAATATTAATCTTCTTACTATTTATCCGAGGATTCACTTACAGCAACAAGATTCCAGATATCTTACCGGGGAATCGTCGTCTAATGAGCCATCATAGGTTACATTAGTTCTGACAGCAAAAGCTACTGGTTTTGTCTGTAAATTTTTAAATACGATGTAATATTGGAGTCAAAATTTTGAAATCCATGCGGTCATAAAATAATACTACTAAAATTACTATATTCTATTAATTAGTGCCGTAGGCCTTGGAATTCATATGATCTTGATTATACGAAGAACCTCCCTCCTGGGCGTTAGTTTTATCAATAAATAAAAAAATAAATAAAAAAGAATTAGACTGTCATTTCTCTTTTTCTGAAGGAAACAAATTGTTTTCTGAAAGCTTGAGCATTAAAAGAGATCTTTGATTTTTAAAACATGGCATCCGATCAATCCACTCAAAACCACTACAATTCATAAAAGAATTAACTAATTCACCTCGAGTCGACTACGGTTTATTTCTAGTAATGTACTATCGTGTTTACAAAATGAAAAGTTCTCAAATTTTCACAATCAATAAATGTTCCTATCATATGTAATGCACGCTCCCTTACTAGATCCTGCGTGGCGTGGGTTCAAACCTCCTAGCAGACAGTGTCCGGTAGTACCTTAAAAAGTTTCTCTCCGCATGGGTTTATTCTCGCACTGCTATTAACTAGCTTCTCTAAATCAAATGGAACACCAACCCGTTCTCCACCCTGACGAAATTCGTTCGCAAAGGCTTAACCCTGCCGTCGACGTTTAATTTCTATCGATGAGTATTTTATTTTAAATATATTACTCAAAATACCTTTGCTTTTTCCAGTTGAAGGATAGCATGTCGTTCAGTTTCACGTCTGAGGACTTCCCTTTCTTCGTCTAATGATAAATCAGACGATTGTTGTGAGTAGGAAGAATCAACTGAACTCTGTCGAAAATATAAATAAAAAGATCAACTAGATACAAGCGGTTCATCAGCCCTAATAGCAACTTTTCGTAAATTTTTTTAATAGCTCTTTTAATATTGAATGTCACATAATTTTATCAAGACTACATACCAATTTTGGCCAATTAAATACATCATAGGAAGCTCAAACTTCAATATTCAAAACTAAGACAAGCACCGGGTCATAATTTGAATTCATTGTACTTCCAATTATAAGCTTTCAAGAACACCTAATGAAACTCGCCATGGAATTTGTAAAGAATTTTTCGTCTCGTAAATAGTGCATAATCAGCATTTTGTATAGTCAATCCAACACGAGGCACAACGGCAGAGCGCAATAGAATTAAAAAAGGAAAAGTTTCATTCTATTCGAACCGGGTTCAATTCCTCTTTGCCTTAAGGACCTATGTGCGCGCATTAAATTATAGTTAAAGATTAAAGTAGTATTAATCCAATTAACCGACCGCAGTAAAATAAAATGACGGCATATGAACATTTATAAGTCAACAGACCCAGTGATGCATTCGTCACATCCTGATGAATTTAAACCCGTTAAGAAGGGTTAGGGCTGCGTCCCTCGTAGAAATACGCAATAAGTCATCATTTGACTACGAATGTGCGATATCTGAATTGTGTCTTTGCACACTAATTGTAAGGATAGAGTTTGAGAGTTTCCTTTAGCCAACAAATAGAAAATTCAAATTCAGCGAAGATCAATAAATTCAAATAACAGTGTAACCGAATTTCAATCAAAGTCACCTAAACAATCACGAGTAACAACATTGACAATTTAAAGTATTTTAACTGGCATCGTATTAATTTGATTTGGGGAGAGGGGTTTGATTGTAATGATAACAACGTATCCATTTAATGCTGCTAAGCAGATTAATGAAGAGCTCATTGCCAAATATTTTTGTTTCATATTTTTCGTAGTACAATCGATTAGATTGTAGGTTGGGTCCTAGTCCTAATTTAGTTTTCCCCCTTTATGCAGTGAGATTTACATTTGCAATACAAATAATAATATAATCAATGCAAATACATTTGAATATTATGCTGGAATTAGCTCATCAAATGTTATGGACTCTCAACACCACGGGCAGATCTTAAAAGCTGGAATGAGATGAGATCTTAATGTTTTCGATCAAATGTCAGTCTATATAGTCCTTTGAAAAAATAAATTTCTCATCGGTTTTCACGAATTTTTTTCCGTTTTGTCAAAAGATATTGTTTGAAAAGATTCATCGAGCTCAGATTTGTCTTCAAAATTTGAAGGACGATAGACCTTTGAAGGATGAAAGTTTGCATGCACGCAGGTGCGAGGACTATACATTACGATGAAGTCTGATCTGTCGAAGTTATAAGTTTTCATGCGAGGAAGTACCGCTTTTTAGGGTCGAAATCACTCGGGACTCGGGACAAACTTACATCTTTTTGAGGGAAAAATATTTCAGGAGGCAGAAAACATTAATCTATATTTAAATACACATCCAGTAATTCTGGATTCGTTTGTTCTTTCAGCAGATCACAAATGTTTACAATTTTTAAAGCTGCATTGCATACAAATTGTGCACCTGAGTCTATCAAAACTATTCAGACGTCACGAAAGATCCTCCTCTTTCATTCCAACCAATATCCAACCTAAATATATTTAATGGTAGTTGGTCGATTTATTCTGGATGTTTTAAACGGCTAAAAGGCGAGCTGAACGCTTTCTTAATTTTCAATAACCGCTAAAAATAAAAAAGTTGAAATGAAAAATCGGCTGCAAAGATTAAGATTTCAGAGTAAATCAGTTTTTACTAAATTTTGTACGGTAACAAATTCTACCCGATTAAAATGACTAGCCACGCACATTATGTACCTAGTATCGCAACTACCAATACCACATAACCAAATATCCTGTTCCGGAACACGGTGTCCTAGTGTTGTTTCAGTTCCAAATGGAACTGAGTTCCTAATTTCAGTTCCAGTTCTAGTTCCTGGAACTATACTAGAACTGCAATTAAGTTAGAACTAGAACTAGAACTGGAACTATTTTATTCTTTGGTGTAGGAACTGGAACTGGAACTGGAACTATTGACGTTGGGAACTGAATGGAACTGAGTTCCAATTTAGTTCCATTGGAATATTTAGTCATCGAATTTAAACCGCGCTCCGTGTCCAAAATTTCAGCTCTCCGATCGTCTTTTGTTCGTGTGATGGGAGAGCATTCTCC
>JAQFYE010001647.1:0-21677 GCA_034694305.1 Protaphorura glebata | reverse complement strand
CAGCGGATAATATTGTTATACATATATTTTACATACGCACCACGCACTCAACACATTGCTTGCATTGCTCTCGAATTTATAATTTTTTAAGTGAGTGCTTATTCGATTCAATCGTTGCGGTTTTATCCGTATGTTCATTGGATAATTTGACTGCCAAATTTCTGATGAATGGTAGACAATTTTTATTAAAGAGTTATTACGTTGAAATCACAGTTAAATTGACAAGCGAGGGTTCTGAAGTGTTAGACGGTAGATAACTATCTGGGTTCACTTTTGATTTTGTATGCTCCATTTTCCGCCTTCCAATTTTGTTCAGCTGTTAAACGTTACCCATGTACTCATTTCATCCTCCAAGTAACATATAATATTGAATACTTTACGACAAAAATTTTATCTATTGGGTATTCGACGAATGTAGGATATAAAATGTACTCAGTGTAATAACAACACCAACAATAAAATATTCATAGGGTTTTACGCGAGCAGTGACGAACTTACCTAAGGGGGGTAATGTGTTGCGACTACATTTTGTTTCGTTTCGATCATTCTCTTTTACTCTTAATAAAATGTAGGAGAAACAGCGTGGTATTGGTTGAGCGAACAATTGATAAAGTGTTTGTGGTGGGTAATCATTGAAAGGTCCAGGGAATGAACCATGATGGTATGGGGCAGTGGAGGTCAATATTGACCGTCTCGCGCTATTTTCAAAATACTTGCCATAATTATGTTTGTCTTCCACTTAAAAAGACTTCATTACTCTTGTCAAATACAGGGATTTCACTTCCCCCTGTCTCTACCCTCTTTTCCCCTCTACTTTTTTGGAGAATCGGACCGGAGAAATAAAACCTCAAAAGTGGACAGAATTTCCTGGACTCTGTCTTTGATTTTAAGTGGTACGGTAACGGTCCGATTTGTAGAAGAATGGTTGGTGCAGTGAAAGTAGAGGGCAATGATCAATACTTCTTCATGTGGGTTGCATTTTACCTGCTCCAGACGTGGAACGAGTATTTTCTCCAGACAGAATGTATTTATTTTACCAGTATAGTATTTACACACTTGATCTGGAAGCCCTGGTGTTTTGTGTGGCACTTTTGGTTTTAAAGTTTGAATTCGATAATTACGCAATGCGGAACGCAACCGAATGTAGGTAATGAGAACATTTTAATAATTAAAGAATCAAAGCAAATCCTAAAAAGAAGGAAGCGATGTTTAAGATAAAAACTAATATTGATTGCTTCAATGTGTGGTTCACATGATTTATGTTCGCTCAATGAATGTGACGATACTGAGCTCGTTAGTGTCGAAAGAAGTGTCAAAGAACAGCAAGGAAAGTTTCAGAAGTTTCCAAGTTCAAGAAATAAGTAGCAATTTTTCTGGAAGCCTTATCTAAATTTCCTTTCCCCAGATGTTTGTTTGGCCGAATTCTGTCTTTCACTCAACTATCATTTCTTTTCATTCAACTCCTTCCCTGGCTGCGTACAATGTTGAGACCATGTGCTGTTGAGACAGCAGCGTTCATTTTCCTGTTCTTTCTTTTCTTCCCAAACCAACCAGCTGGTCAAGCCAACTTTTACTTGTCCAATTTTCTTTGGGTTGACATTGAGTTGACTATCTGTGACTGGACCAAAGCCTGTGAGAAATGAGGACGTGAGATGGAAAATTCTTTGGACGTTACCATTGTTCACCCCTCTTATCATTTATTTTCATATGACTTCAACTCAGCGCCAAAATGTCAGGTCCTACCGGTTTGTCATCCCAAGACGACGGGTATTGTTGTAAAGAAGTGTTTAAGAGCAGTTTTTCTCTCACGTCTACCGTTGTCCCTTCAAATTGTATTAGTGTCCTCCTTTCTTGTGCGTGTGGCCTTGGCATTCTAACAAGGAAAATAGTTTAACTGTAACCGTCATACTAGGTTGTACTGTAAAGTGTCGTTTCCAAATTTCACAGTGCTCGTGTGTTCATGATAGATTCACGTAAGAACCTAAAACAAATAAACGAACGGGATATCAAAAAGTGTCGTTAATTTATGTGTGAGAGTACAAAATTACGAGTAATTTTATATAGGAAAACGATTACCCGTCTATCTGCTAATTGGATAATCCTTTCCAGATGAATAATTCGAGTATCTTGGTGAGTTGATTAATTAACATGCCATCCAACTTGACTCATGGGTGTGTCTCATTCTCCCGTCTTGTACTACGTGTATTCGTATTTCTCCCCTTTGTCTCATGAAAGACGTAATATACTTACAGTAAAGGTACCTTCTTTTGAACAAAGTGGAAGACACGACACATGTCAGAATTATAATTGTAATTGCCTTTAGGTAATGTTGAAATTTCCATTTTATCCAGCTGTAGAATTGGAGGGCTCATTAATTAAAATTTTACTTTCCATTCCAAATTCTTCGATTTTCTTGTGGTCAAGTTGGTCAAGTAATTTCTTCCATAGCGTGTCGAACCACGGTTTATCTTCGGCAGAAGAAAGATTGAACTTGTCACCGTTTAAGGAAACCAGTAAATAGAACCAAGTCAGTAAGAACTTGTAGCAATTACGTACAGTACTCAAAAATTAAGCTGCATATATTGGGATATAAAAAAACACAACATGAGTAGCTTTGTTTTTAAGAACACCAAAATGATCACAAGATTCCAACTTGCAGATTTTGAAATGGCAGATGTCAGATAACTTTTAAAACTATTTTTATGCCAGTATGAACTTCAAAGCTATTCTATTTTACATTAACGACAAATTGGGATTCTCGAAATAAACCCCAATTATATTTCTTTCAACATGTTAATAAATGATGACATTTTCTTCTATACTGATAAAATTGAAATCGTTGACTTTTGGATGACGAAATAATTGTGTTTCCTTCGTCAAAGTGGAATTTAGTTAACAAGAACTCCCAGCACAGAGAACACGTCGTAAAAGCGTGATGCTGTCCGGCTTTGAATTTTGATTGTTTGAGCATAAAAAATGAGGAGAACGTTCTGCTCTGGTTTCTTTTTCGATATTATTTTCTGGACCGAAATACACATCTCGAGTCTACAACTTCAAGAAGGATGCCTTATGGTCCACTCCCCCACACTCCCAGTGAGGAGTTAGTTTAGAACGTGACGTAAATGTCAAATTCTTGTCTCTTCTACCACGAATTTCTTGGGCTTTAAGGAATCCACGTTATATTTATTTCCCTCCCTCCCCCCGAATTTGGAAACTGTAATTACTAGATATCCGTATGAAAGTTTAATAAGAAAATATGGCGGAACGGATATCTCATGCTTTAAAATTGTCATCGAACGGCCTGACGTGGTTGGCCTGGCCTACTTTTTGATACAACATGGAACAGGGTGGTACCGTAATACTGAAATTCCTACTTTCCACCGGCACCCCCTCTCCCCGTAGAAGTTTATGAACCACCCGGTAGTACAAGCTTCTCGAGTGTACAAAAAAAAATTCTTTGCTGACAGTAATATACTGTGAACATCAAAGTACTGCTACAACTCCTTGTAACTCAAGATGGACTTTTTGGAGTTTTTTTTTTGTGTATGACGACGCTTTGTCCATCGCATTCCCAGTTGATGTTATTACGTATCAAAAATTCTGTTCGTGAAAGTTAGGGAAAAGTAAAAGGAGAGTTCCACGTTCCAATAACGAAATATTCTTCAGGTTTCAGGTCTTTTACTTCCTTTTTGCATTCGAAACGAAACTTAACTTTGTTTATGTACTACTTTTTTTTTCTTCTCTTTCTTGTCTCATGTACTTCTAAGAGTGGTGTAGTATTACACAGATCTACTTTTGCATTCCAACAAACTACCTACTTTATTGAGGAAGAAGAAGCCATATTATGTATCATAGGAGACAGGTTTACAAAATAGGGAAAACTTTCTCAGAAAGAAGTTTTATTCCATTTCTCTGAATTTTACAAATGGGTTTGAGTAGGTAGCGTCGCTCTGAAAAAATTTGGAAACTCTCGTATCTGCTTCCTCTGTGAATATAAATTTGTGTACAGGTACTTACATATTTAGGTGTAAAAATGTTTCGACGTGCGTTCCTGCAAAGTAAAAGTAATTCAAAATATCAAATTGCTGTAATGCAGTAAAAAATTGCTCTTTGAAGAAAACATACCATGCATTGGTATCCATGCATAGAAATCATCACCTGTTTCCAGTCTTTGAAAAGACGAGCAGACTGACACTGCTACTGAAGGAATTGGTTCTCCGCCTCCTCGGTCCAAACACAAATTAAAATCTAAATCGGTCGAAGATTGGTATTATTATGTACGATGGACTTTGATAGTCCTCGCTTTTTTTAACCTCATAACGAATCGGTGATTGATTTGAATGAGGCTCGAATGCCAGTTGATTTTTTTTCCAGAGGCTTCTTCCTACGACACAAAGGATTTTCAAAGAGCCAATCCTTGACACAACAAAAGAACCTCCGGTAATTGAATGCATGATGGACCAGCGGACTCAAAGTGAAAATAAATTTAGGCGTGAGTTGCAGCCTGTCGAAGGAAATTGAAAATGTTATACGCTAAGCATGCGAGGTAGTTCAATATCGTTTACTGTAAAGAGAATTTCTACGTTTGGGTTCGGGTGAGGATAAACAGTTTTGAACCACCCTATACATGATGTAGTAAACACCTCTATATTCAGTATTCACTGGATAAAAAAAGCCAAGGAAGATGAGATCGACGTGATGATGATGATGAGCGTGATTTTTCATCCTCTTTTTCTTCAACACTGCACTTGACCAAAGAGATGATTCCCATGTGTGAAGGTCAACTCGGGGCTGGGAAGGGTTAAGTACATCACATTTCATGTCGTCTCTACCGAAGATCCCGCAACGTCTCCTTACGTTAGGCTTCAATTTGAATTTTCTTTATCAGTTGTTGTCAGAGTTGGATTTATTACGCTGGACAACAAAACGGGATAAGGGAATCATTTGTGCAGGTGTCATCAATTACTACAGTCGAACCCAAGAAATTCAATTTCAAATTCAAAATAATGTTAGTTTGGAAATATTACGTGTCGCAGTGCGCGGGTTATTTTATTTGGTTTTTAGGGCCTTTTCTTTAGTCGGTGGTATTTTCAAACTATTTACGCACAGCACAGTGTCTGCGACTTTTATTTGGAGAATTTTGCCAATTTATTCATTCTTTCTTATATTATTGTAAATCCAAATTTTACAATAAGACCAAAATATGAAAAGGTCTGAGTAAAAATAAAATGGTATTCCTTGTACACACAATGCGTATATTATCCACGTTGCCGACAACATATATAATTTCTACTTTTTGGTGTAAAAGGCATAGTGAGACTAATTTTATTCCAATGCATTCGTAAGCGTTTAACACAAAAAAACTCAATAATACTTGTAAAACCTGAAGAACGGCCCACCCTTTAGGGTTTCCAATAATAGTGGATTGCATACGGAGAAAAAAAAAAGAAATGTATTATTTAACTTGGCCAGAGTAAGCAAGTGTAGTGGAATGGATGGAACAAAAATTCTCTCACTCGATATCTCCTCCCGTGCCTCTCCAACATCTGTTCAAAGATCAGAGGGGTAATTGGTGGTTCTGTCAGTCGTAAATTGAGGTGAACTGACGTGCTCAATTGTTGGGAAAATGAGATGAGTAGAGCACATGCCATTAATCTAAGACGGATGACCATGTATCAAAAATTTTAATATCTTTACAAATCATGTCGTAATTCAATCTTACATTATGTCCGTAGATTTTTCCTTGTGATTTGGATCTAAATATATATTTATTAAGGTAATCATGGCATCTCAAAATCGAACGGATATCCTTGCGCTTGTCATTTGATTTATGGGATTCAGATACGTCCTGTTCATTTGTCGGATATACGCTTTCATACATTTATTATGTGTTTTTTAAATTCCAATGCTCGGGATCAGATTGCTATTCGAAAAAATCAAGTCTATTTTTTGTTGTTCAAATAAAGAAGTTTTCGTTTGAATTGAAGTACATAGATCAAGAGGTTGATGTACCCTGTAAATATTACAAATATAAATTTAGTTTTCCAACTCACAAACAATTTAACTGGAATTGTGAGCTTTATTTCTCTATTCGGATACGCTGTTTAGAATAGTTTGCATTTGTAAGGTCCTCATGAAGTGTCTATTATTCTGAAATTTGAGTCTTTATTGTGAGAGTGAAAGTTTTGAATCAAAGTGAGCTAGAAGGTTTTCCCTATTCAAATTTGTTGTATTGAGAGGTTTGAAGGGAAATCAGTTTGGTGGATGAGCCCATTGTGGTTGGTTTGATTTCGGAGAAGTCAGAGAAGTCTGGAACTGGATTAAGGCTCAAGCATTTTGTATAATTTCTCAAAGTTGAGGCAGTAGTCAAAGTAGAGCTACAGAGGAAAGGAGTATCCTGTGCGTATATTATGTTGGAAGTTAAAGTTCATTCAATCTTGTCGTTTCGCTCTGAAGATTCAAAACTTTTGCGCCAAAAGAAATGCTTTTTCCCATTTCTTCCTTTCGTATTGAGTTCATGGAACCGAGGACACAGCGCAGCGTTTCGTGTTTGGTAAGGAAGGAATTGACAGATCACAGAGCGTGAAATGGAATGAGATGCGATGATTCACACTCATCCAACTTCGTTACTTCCCGCGAACGAAAGAAACCCAAACAAAAATGTGCTTGGCTCTGGGCGGCTGGAGCGTGGGATGATGCCTTTTGTCTTGTTTGCTCACAGTTTTTTTTTCAAACCCTGTGTGAATCAGAATTAAATACAGTAGAACGACCTGAACTTTCACTTTATTTATACGGAGAAAGTCGGCCGAGACTTTCTCTTTTCTTTTTGAGAGGTGAAAAGAAGCCCTACTCAGCTCATGCTGTGCGTGTCAAAAAATTAAGAAATTGACAAGGGAAGTCTGTTGTAGGTTTTTCATCCTAGACGAGATTTACCGTAATTATTTTCAACACAGAGATTTGTATCTTACCTTAGGATGAGCAGATTTCAACTAGAAAATCAAATGTGGTAAAGTGCCCCGTATAACATGCCTTTATATTTTTTTAGAAGACCTGATAAATCTGATGTAAAAACGCATAAAATTGAATAATGTTCAGCAGAAGGAGTAAATTTCAGCTGATTACTTGGTTAGAGTAACTTTACGATAAATTTGGAAGCTTGTCAATTCTGCAATTTTGTCTAGAAATTAATACATTGAAATGGGATTTCTTTAATTAAAACTCTACTTTGAGTGGAGTCCACAAAGTCCTGAGGGCTCAATTTGACGATTTCAACCGTAGTAAATTTAGAAACGTGTATTGGTGTCAAGAGGAAGTTTACTTTTAGTACCGTAGTACCTACTCCCCCTAATATCGGCATTTAGTTTATTAATAGTTTGGGGGGTAAGTAGAGTAGTATTGTGTTTGGAGTGCGTGTGTTAGGGCAGCCAGGCCAGACCTTCGGATCGGACGACTTTATTCCCCTTGAGTGCAGTGTGTAATGAGAATGGGAGACCGGGCAGGCAGCTGGGAAGGACAGGAGCGGTGAACAGTTTGTTTCGATTTCCTATCCACTTGATAGGGTCTTCCAATGGAATATGTTTCGGCCAATTCTTGAAAAACCAGAGGAAGAACCTTAATAATTTTTTGGATTTTCAGCCAGTAGGAACTGTAGCTAATGCACGGTGGTACAGATACGCTTTACAGTTCACTATGATGAGGATTAATCGCCTTTGGTACATAACAATTTGGCTCACTTTCTCCTGAAAAGTTTCTTGCTACTACTACAAGTACCTTGTGTACGCGAAATTGAAAAATTAAATTTTTTTTCAAACAATCAAAACGATATTTTTTGACCAAGCGCAATTCCCTACCGACTTCTACGTGTTTGACAGTATTAGGAATAATATGTTTAGAATCAATTTGAGTTCTCACGTTTAGCCTGGACATTCCAAAAACTGTACGATACTCTTAAATTGCCGGTAACATGGATTTCTAGGACTTGTACTATTTTCTGTGGACCGTCGTCTATGACTCCTTATACTCCGAACCAAAAGGAACAAACCACCCATCATTCACTTTCCAACTCAACTCTCTCTCTCTTTCTCCTTTTGAAATGATTAACTTTCCTCACGAGAAATTACCAGAGTGCAGTAGGTTGGTTAGCAGGGGGTCGACTGACTGACTGTCGGTGAATGAAGTCTATCCTAAACTTGAGAACGGTTTTACCTTCCTTCCAGTACTTACGAATACACTCCTCCGGGATTAAGTGCCATTGCTTTGTGTAAACAAAGCCGCTCCGCACTCTTCCCGCGCGGGTCACATTTCCCTTAGAAATAATAGAAATGAGACTACTGTGAAGATCTCATCTCAGCACATAAAATTTTGTCTCAAAGGATGACTAATTTCTATTAAGGAAAAAAGGGTTGGGGTTTGAAGTAGTATAGAGGCGGTGAGGTTGATGATTCAGAATACTTGAGATTTGGATTGGAATCTTGACAATGTTTCATAACTAGTCGTCGCCGGTCAGTAAACGTAAATGTTATGCTTGCAAACACAAACAAAATGTTAGTTATGAGTATAAGCCAAGTATTTGGTTGTTTTGTTTGGGTTTTGTCGTGACGAGGTTCCTGACAGAAATGTAATTTGTGAGCCATTCTAAAGAAGAATGAATGGATTTATCCCTCCATAGCAGCTTGAAATGATGTCTTTTTCGTGTCTTGACCGGTTTAGCTAATTTCTTCATTTTTATTATTACGACCACTCTACAGGTTCAGGGTCGGATTCCCATCATGGAATGGACCGTGGGTATGACCATCATGATGCTGTTGGTGAGCATTACGACACTGGTGTAGAGCACCATCAACAGGATGGACCCATTGGGGCTCATGCTTCCTCAGGGAACAGGAACACAAGTCATGGTGAGTTCATTCCATTCACTTTTTTATTATTCCCGTGAAAATTCTTTTTCCAACCCGAAGAGGAAAGAACATAAATATTTACTTGTTTGGGATTTACCGTAATTTGTGACACACACACACATGCACATAGGGAGGCTTTAAACAAACAAAAACAAAGTTTGGATTTGGTAAGAGGTCATGAAAGCAATTATCCTTATCAGCCGCAGTATGCCGTATTCGTCGTAGAAGGAATTTTTGACCATAATTTTGGTTTACATTTTGCACAGAATTCTACACGACATCACGATCTAGTTTTACGAAATATCAATACAAAATGTCAGATGTGGTAGTCACGGCTGTCGAGTAAGGATAAGGGCCTACAAAGTGGACATGTTCTCATCTGTTGACCTAACAAGAATCATTATAGTGCAGTTTCAATAGTTAAGACCTCCACACACTCTGTTTGCTGAACTTGAGTGATAAGGCACCATCAATCAAAAACTTGCAATATCTAAGGACGTATTCATGCGTTTAGGGCCAACCTGCTGCATATTCAAAACACATACACATACTCGTACGTCTATCAAATGTGCACATAAACTCTGCAAAAGAAAACTACAAACCGAGTTTACCCCTTTCTTTGACTTTTCCATTGGTTAAGGGATGAATTTGAAATGCTAATGGCAATGGCAGTGCCTTGATGTCATGTACCGGGTAAGGCACGTTAAGTTTAGTTTGGTTCATTCAGTCACTCAAAATTCCAAACAGCTTGGTAAGTACAGCAACAGAGGGAGTGATTGAGAATGCAGAATATAGACATTTCTCCTCCGTCAGCATGATAATGTTGTATTCACAAGAAGTGCATAAGTTAACTCAAGTTCGAAGTGCAAATGTGAACATCCACTTAAAGGATAAAAATGAGGATGAAACATTCACAGCTCTCCAGCATATCTTTCCTACCTTTTGGAACGTGTTGAACAATTTTTTCCTGAATACTTTTCACCGGTCCAAGTTTATATATTCCCCTCTCTTCCCCCTTATGCAAATACTAAGAATGCAATGCTCAGCGGGAAGGAAAGAAAAATTTGTCGTTCGAAAGTTATGGAGCTCATCACTCAATGCCTCCTGAGGTTAGGTTAGGCAGTCAGACAACCCCAAACAACAACACCAGACAGACTTCACAACTACTTCTACTGCTAGGGAGGTTCAGATTTAACTCCAACTTCAGTTTCGTTTTCACTTTTAGGTTTAAATTTATCGAGGACCGTTATTTAAAGGGAATTTTTGAAGGGACTTTCATTTCAAATTCAAGGGTTTTTGTCTTTGTCGATTCGGTCTTCGTAGGAGTCTTAGTTTGTCTTTAAATATGGAAAATTGTGTAGGAAATGGTACACCCATGATATCGGCACGCTCGTTGAGTGCAATACATTCCAGACACAAAGAACTTGAAATGTAAAGAACCATCAAACGAGGGCAGCAAGAATAGGATACGTTATTTTCACTCTTCCAGAATTTCTTGATCGGTATTTTTGTACAGAATCCCGCGCATGAGAATAATACTTACCCAGGCATTCTTTAAAGAATAGTTATGGCTATTAACCCAGATCATTTAAAAGTCTTCAAACTTTGTCACGTAATAGTCTTCAGTGTAACTAATAATCGAGGACGATTTATACTTTGTTGAAGGTGTATTTCGAAATACCAACCCGATTCTTGAATTTAATGTACAGAAATAAGAATAAGAAATAAGTATTCAGAATTTTTCAGGTATTTTACATTAAACATTTTCAAGATGTAGCAATGATTAGATTTTGGTCTCGAATGTGTCAGAATGTATTTCCGTGCTTTAAACTACGTAAAAAGGAAACGGAAGGAACACTTTAAAGTTCAAATTGTCAAACCGGAATTCAGAAGGAGGGATTGCTACAATAGTGTCGTCCGTGTGAATACCATTAGTACACTTCGTCTGTATATTTCTATATGTATAAATTTATCAAAATCTTTCTCGACATCAATGTGGTTTTACACAAATTAGGATGAAAAGGAAATCCTACTTCAAAGATTTCCCAATTTCATATCTAACCAGTTGGAAAGTTAAAATTCCTTTACCGATGCAGTGTAAATGTTAGATGAGCTATATTTTGGAAATCTGAATTCCCTGATTTCCTACTTGGCAGGGAGTTGCATAGTTTCCTATAAATCTGGTTGTAAAATCGATCTAGTACTTACAGCGTGTACGCTTCAAGATAACGTATATTTTGGAGATTTGAATTCGTCCATTTCCTACTCGGACGAAAGTTGCTTCCTTTTTGTATTCTGATTTTAATCTGTATACTATAAGACTCCGATAGACTGTCGGCATCACATAATGAAATGTGATCCAAATGTTTGCATCTTTTATGTTTGACGCTGCACTGCAGAGAGATTTTATGCTCGTCTGGCCAGATCAACCTAAAACCTTGGACCACAAAACTCGTTCTTGTTTCGATTTTTTTTTGTCGAAACAAGCAGTTTTCAATTAAAGTATGTATATTTTTTGTTGATCTCAATTTTAATTCAGAATTACCGGAAATTATGTAGTCTTAAGTTTAACTCAATTAGTTTAATCAGTGCAGAGTACATCTAAACTGCACCCAAGTACTTTAATGAACTTTTCATCCGGTTCTCTACTTGACTCGTCGTAGTGAAGTCGCCCCTTGGAATCAGTGCAATGCAACGCAATGATGGGCGTTTGTCTACATAAGTGGACAATAATGACCAAGATTTTAAATTAGGTTTACATGATTACAGTCCAAAAGTACTAAAGATTCAGTCGTTATGCTCGGGTCGAAATTATATATTTATCATCACATCTACTCATTTCCGGTCATATTACAGCTGTCTCCTTTTGTGGAAGTACGGAGCACCTTACTTGTTTGAGACGCGTCTTAGAAATGTATTTAATTTTATTTGTATACGCATTACACCCACCCAAGAATCCTTTCAAGACCGATAATATTAGACTCACATTATTCCTACTCTAACAAATAATCCAACTGAACTTTCTTCAAATTTGCAAACAATGATATTTGCGATCGTCTAAGGTTAAGATTAAACTTTTGTAGCCATCCACCCCCACATTATGAGCGAAATCAAAATTCAACGGTGTACTACTTACTTACATGTAATACTCGGCGAACTATTCATTTCATCTCATTCAGACACGCATAAAATCTTGAGTTCAAAGGAAACCTTCGTAGTACGTACATCTGTTCTGGGAATTCTCTTTTTTTTCCTTTAGGTTTCTGCGTTGAATCTTAATCTTTCTTCTTTCAAAGGCCGAGAGGTAGAGAATTACTCAGGCAAGGTTCTAACGAGTAAAAGAAATGCGTACATAACGTTAGGTTTTGCAGCTAGAACTTTTCTTTGGTGGTTTTCCTTGAATGAGTATTAGCTTGGCTCTGTTCGACTCATTCGAGAATATTTTTGCTTTGTTCTTTCGAGATTCCTTAGAAACAATATACTGGAATGAGTAAAACGCACAAAGCTTTCACTTTACCGGATTTATTCCAACAACTGCGGTGAGTTGGTACGTTCAACTGTAAGTAAATGAAAAAAAAATTTAAATTTTCTGCCTTCTCCGAGACAAGATCCATTGTCACGTACTTCCCTAGTGTCTGCAATGTTGGACAGTCAATGGGCATAATATTTCTTCGACGAAAATATTGGCCGGTGGAAACCGTGGAATATTAGGAAGTAAGTAGGACATTCGGATTTGAGCCGATTACTACTATTCGTTACATTTCGGATAATCATGTAGAGAGAATACAATATTATTTTCGCATTCCGTCAAGCGACAGACTCAGGCACTCCATTTATTCGTCAATCTAAAATGCAGATATAATGGAGCGTAGAATCTGTTGACATCATAAGAGAAACTGACATTTTGGTGAGTAGTAAGGAAGGATTGAGGAACATGGAATGTTCGGAAATGTGAAAAAGGGAATGAAAGACGGATTTAGGATTCAGAAGGCATTTTCCTAATAATCCATAGAAAAGTCGGAACTCACAAAAACTCCGTCTGTCGTTTCAAAGATGAAGGACTAGAGGAGTTGGAGTGCTGTACAATGTGATGGCATTATGAATCAAAGGATACAAATGCTTATGCTCAAATCACATTTTCTCTCTCATTACATCCTAGCAAAATATTTCATGATCTCCATTTCATATTTTCTCCTTTTCCTTTTCCATTTCCGTCAGCCAAAGCTTTTTCAGTCTTTTCCTTTCCTCTTCTGTTCTGACGACTCTAAATTGTAATTCCAATTCACAGAGTACGACCGACTGACTTCGTCGAGATGACTCAAATATTATCCGAATGTCATGCCAGGAATATGCCCACGAATACTTCGGTTTAACTCATCCTCTAGATTTTATGTGTGTTCATTGGGAACTCTAAAAGTGCCAAAAAATAATTTGATTTTGAATTTAATCCCATCAGTTCTTCCTTTTAACAACACAAGTACAAATTACTAATTCAATTTGATGTTGAATTTTACTTTTCACCGTCAACTTGTAATGTGGCCGGAATACTAAGTACGACGGGGTCCGGCTGAAATTAAATGTTTGTCAGGTATAAAAGTATAATTTTTGTAATGAAAGCGAAAAAAAAAAATTAGACAGGATTCCAGAGGAGTTGTGAAAGGTTTATAATTGATGGGA
This sequence comes from Protaphorura glebata, assembly GCA_034694305.1. Lineage (NCBI taxonomy): Eukaryota > Metazoa > Arthropoda > Collembola > Poduromorpha > Onychiuridae > Protaphorura > Protaphorura glebata. Next base: position 8,103 of record JAQFYE010001647.1, on the reverse strand, counting down.
GTAACTCATTAACATTTTAAAAAGTTGACGGATAGGAAGGTGGGTTGGTTTTGTCTTCCCATTACATTTCTGTGTCTGCTGAACCATGTGTTTGAGATGAAGGCAATTTGTAGTTTTCTAACGAGATGTTTGACAGTCCTGGAAAATGAAAGGTGGAGGTGTGGGATAAGTTCTCACTCAAATGGACAAGACCCCTTGGACGAGGTATTTTAATGTCAGTCAAGGGACTCTGACTGACAAGGAAACCATTTTCCATGTAAAAACCAGATTAGCTCAGAAACAACCCCAAAAATGTTACATCAAGTGTTCCTAGTACATTAGATGTACTTATGATTTTACCAACAAAATTTTAGCAATGTGCTTGTAATTTTTAATACTTTCCAACCAAATGTACTCTGTTGATATTTCGTCACAAATATGGCTAGTGATACAAATCTAAATCTAATAATTTTTATCCCTGAACAAGATCGTCATGGATGGATGTTGCACGAAATGGTTAAGTTTACATTGTTCCTTGTGAGTGTTTGAAGTGAGTAGCCGGATGTAGGGAATAGTTGTTTTTATATGTTCTATAAAATGAAATTTTTTCAATGGAAGCGTGAAGAAATACCAACAGTCTAGTTTGTTGGTCGTGTCAGGTACTCAGTTCAAAACTTGTCCAGGGAATAATTACTTGACGCATTTTGAGATGGGTCTCGCAGTTTCGTTTTATCTTTTAGAGAAATCCCATGAGAAAAGTGATAGAGGTTGGTGTCTGGAGTTCACCACTCTGTAGTCTGTATTGTAGCAGGTGACGACTTTTTTCTCTGACGTGACTTTCTTAAATTAATTTGACCTGTCGAATTCGTGTTGGGTTTAACACTTGAATAAATTGAAATCAACCGATCACCCACCGTTGGGGTGACATTGACATCCTGCATTGGAGATCCCGGTTTGACACATTATTATATGTCGTTGTTTGGACATACCTAATTTTAAATTCTGTTCCGTAGAGGAATCTTATCAACATTTCTTTTGTAAAAAAATATTAATAAACGAATTTTTAGATGATTCGGATAGATATTTGTTAGACGGGATTAAAACATTCGTGAATTGGTTCAGGCTAAATAAACTGGTGCTTAGCAGTGGCTATAACGTACTTTTTACTTGCACTTTTTGTGTGACACCTGTACCTGTACGGGACAATTTGTTTACTATGACCACTCCAAATGTACCGTTACGAAGAAATTGACAACCCAAGATTGTCACGATCGTCACATACAACACACAGGTGTTCTGAATTCGTGATCAGACGGTTCTATGGTCAAGCCACAATGAACTTTTAACTAGTTAAGTCAACATTTACAAGTTGCCACGGTACTCCTTCCAATGTGTATTGTTTCAACACTTATCTACAGACCCATTCCCTGTCGTCACAGAAACCGTCGACTCTGTGGACTATTGGTTGGGTCCTTTCTTTGAAATTCTCTAAGGCCATGGGAGACAGGAATGACTCTTGAGAGTTGAATTGAGTTAGAAAAGAGCAGAGGCGGAATGAAGATGAGGGAGAAGAGAAACCCCTTCGTTTCGTTTCCTCATATTTTCAGGAGTCGAGTTTGAACATTTGCAATAATTTTAGAAACAGTGGTACCAGTAGCACTAGTAGCAGTGACAAGGAAAATCGCTTTCATGTAAACCTAACATTTACTCACCAACCCAAAAGGTTGCACTAAGTGTTCCGAGTACAAAATATGAAAGATATCTAAGCAGAAAGATTTTAATCCACCGTTAGAGATTTCTGGGATAAACCTGGCGTGCCATTAAGTATTCTACTGAGGATTCTATCAATGCGCCAACGTAATGAAAAATTAGACATTCTCATCTTCCACCGAAACTATGTTTGTTACCAGAATACTTGAAATTACTAGACCTACTGGTTTTCGGCCAGAAATGATTTTCGTACAAGAAAGTCGGTTTCCTTGTGAGTTTGTAGTGTTGTTGTGCGTGTGTGTACTCATCGTCGTCGTCGTCGTCGACGTCGTGTGAGTGGAATTTGTAGGAGTGGATTTGATGGCTCAAGGCAGGAAATAAAAAACGTTCTTTTGAAATGGGAGAGTGAGGGGGGCGATGTTCAAAAGGATTATTCTTGGAATGAAATGGAAAGTATATTGCTGCTATTAGTTTGCATTGGGCGCGAGGATTGAATTAAGGTTCAGTCAGAAGGACTTTACTGGTAGAAATTCTAGTAGGGGTAAAATCATTCATTCAAGTATACTCAAGGAGTTAATACGTCCTCTATCATTCATTCAATCATTTTGTCCATGCAAAGACTTTAAATCAATGTCGGCACCTATTAAACCAGAAAGCATGGCCTTGGGTTTCAAAGAGATCAGGACCCCACACGCCGGGAGTGGGAGAGATAAGACTCTCTCATATCATCCAAAAATGTTGTGACAGAAAATTAAAAAAATACTTACTGATTAAATTCACTCACAGTTACTGCTGAATTTGTCCTGCAGCTTGCAGTGCCGGTCGACAGCAGATTTTAACAGATCCGCCACCACTCTCTCCGTCAAAAATTACTACTTTCATATTATGAGCCAGTTGTAGAGTATGATCCGACACTCGGGGATTTATCATTTGTTAATGGGTTAGTATATCATTTGGATTAGGAAAAGCCACTATCTTAAATTAGAAACTCCAATGGGAAAACGTTTTTAAAGCAGTCAGTCTGTCAGTCAAGGCATTTCTGTCCGATGGAACTAATTTCCGTCATAGTAGGTGGGTAAATAAAACCTATACCACCATTCGACAATTCCCTGTTAACTTTCCCCATTACGTAAATGGAGAAAGTGAACCCAAAACATCTTGCTTGGAATGCAAGCTTTAATTTTCTAAATACCACAACTTCTGAAAACTTTGAGGTGAAAGCTAGTCGCAGGCTCTACTTTGCGATGACAAACTTAAATTCTCCAGAGGTCAGAACTGACCACGTAATGTGAACCACAGACAAGATTTTCAACCCTGAAATACTTCGTTCATTGGTTTATCTGCATTCACACACACATTCGTCCACATTCTTATTGACTGGATGATATTCTAGAAACACTTGTAGTGTAGTATGTGCACTAGCAACCGCACGTTGCACTTAAGTGAGAGAACCTCAGGTGTTTGACCTTACAAAAACCCTACAAAAAGGAAACTGAGGTATTCTTCTTTCTATTTTGACATTTGTGACAGAACTTCATTTCCTTATTTTTGGGAAGAACACTACCGTCATTCTAATGCAAAGTAATTTAACGTTCGTATTCATTTTGTACATTTACTCCCCCACCAGAGATTCCTTCCCGTGCCCAGAGAACTTAAGTGAATCCAAGGGAAAACAAATTGCAGCGGATTTAGTTGTCCGACTTGAGTTTAGTAGATACCTTCCCCTGGCCTGGGACTTTCTCCCATTCTCTCCCATTAGATTCTCCTACTCCTCCTTAAGCCTTTCACCTGATTCTTTGTTCGCAAGATTTGCTTTGGCTTATTGAGCTTGAAACAAGATAATGCTTTTCTCTCTCCCTTCCTCTCTCTCTTATACGACTCAAGTCCTAATTTTGTAGTTTATTGCTCCCTCCTGCAGTCAAAACACTTCTCAGCCTCATACAATTGAATTGGAGATTTAGCTTCAGCTTTAGCCTTACACAATCCCAAGTCAAATATATTCTTGGTGAAATGACATCTGTGCCATGTATTCAATTCTACCCGTTTAAATTGAACAAAACAAACCAATCAGGCATCCATTATTTGACTCCCTCCTGGGGAAAATCGGCTACAAAATAGTAAGTGTTCCCGAAATTATAGATTCATCTCATTCTGCGATCATACCTGTAAAAATCTTCTTGAATTGGATGTAAAATTTGATCCTATTCACTAAAAAGTCAGACTATTTTTAATCCATGAATCCTCGAGAGAAAATTTCCTAAAGCATTGAATGAATTTCGGATTAACTCTATCAAAAATTGTGAAGAATTACCTCATGGTCAACATTTAACCTGTGTCGATTATTTTAAGAGTTATTCCTTGCAAGTGCAAGTGTCCGGAAGAAATATCAAGTAACTCGGGGTTTTTCCTACGGGCGTCATACCCTCGACTTCCATGTAGAAGGGGAGAGGAGAAAGTTGTAGGTTTGAAACTACTCGAGGAGTTATACCTTGTCACTAAATTCACTTGAAAAGTACTGGATGGAACTACTATAAGCGTATGAACCAACTAAACATCAAAATAAGTGAGGAGAATTATGACTGAAAATATGATTAATGTGACAGAGGGAACTGCGTTGCACTTTCTATTCTTCATTCAGCAAAACTCGGGCAGGACACCACCCGTTTCCAGTATTCCAGTAGTAGGTTGTAACTTTTTCCTTCCAAAGCAACTAACCCTACCGATCAAAAGAGGAAATAAAAAAGTTGGACCCCTTGAGTATACCTTCTGAGAGTTGAAAATCAAGGAAAACGAATGAGTTTTTACTTGAACCGAGACGGAGAAAATATTTTTTGACTTCATTCGAGTGGAACCAAAGTACACAGATTTATACCTATTTGCGCACTTTATTTTAAGAGGTTCATGCTAGACTAGTATGCGTATGTTCTACTTACTGGGTCGAAGTTGAAGTACTTGTAGTAGGTTGAGTTCAATGGTGGTATAGACCAGGAGTATTTTGCTTGAACTGAAACTGTAAATCCAACACTGGAAAGGAATAGATTTTGAATTGCACTTAAATTCGCAACGGAGCAAAGAGAAACGCCTCATACAAAATTTGCGCATCTCGTCGCCCCGTTCCTCCGTATATTATGTATTAATTCAATATTACGAACAAACAAAATTATGTCGAGTATTTCTGGATAATTCCATTGGTAATTCTCTTGACTTCTCAATCCGGAGAAAGTATTGAATAGAAAGTTGCCTTGTTAGGTTGGGTTTATTAGAGTACTTTCAGAAAGTACCGTATCCCCAGTGTCAAGTAAATTGATAATGTGTATCTCCTTTAGGAGTAAATTTTATGCGTGTTCTTGTATTACGCGAGTAAAACGCCTTCTTTTCCAAATCTTAATTATTATCGCTCATGTTCAGCCCTGAATAGAAGTGGTATACAATCAGGCGCTACATCAGGAGAGCGCTCACTCCTTTCGTACGCGCAGTACACTCCAATGTCTACATATATAATTGGAGGACTAGACTAAGAAAGAACATCTGCATAATAATCTATTCATGAGAGCTGGAACTAGAGGTTCTGTAGAAAACTACTGCTACTACGTTAGAATAAAATAAATTGGTTCATCAGAGTCGCTGATTTGATAGAGCGATTTTTTCTCTCTTTCTCTGAAACTCTGAATCTAGAAGAGTCAGACTGATTCTAGAAACTAGACTGGGTGCTGCTGACTGGTCGTCTTTCCATCTCTTTTCACTCACTCACTTCTCTTCAGCAAAAATACGTTGAGACCTTTGAATCTAGGAAAGTATATTTCTAGGATTGAATGTGAAAACGAATTTTAGTACTAGGTTTTGAACCTTATGCACACACGGACTTGGTGATAGGCTTTGGGTTTAACCTACTTACTTGAGTCTAACATGGCAAGATGGACTCAACCGCATTACATAGACCTCGCGGCCGACGTACATCCCTTGAAGCCCAGACGAATGAGGTGATTAAAATAGTGAAATAAATCTTCTCAAAAACTTAGTCAGACTTAAGCCTGTGAAAGGTGTTTCATAAATTTCTTTTTTCATTTGCAGCTCAGCATGGGTATACGCGATAGCAAAGTGAGAATTTGTTAGTTTGAATTTGTAAATATCCAAACCTGGGAATTTTGCTTCAATATTACGATATATTTTTAAATATCAAATAAGACTATATAAATCCTGCATTTCCATGTTCAGTATAAACTTTTCGAATCACCCTTTGCACAAGACTGAGATATGGTAAAGATTGAGGTTACTTTGAACGAACCAATTTCATTAATCAAAATTCACCCACAAATATTGGAGTATCACCTGGGCTCTTTCACTCACATACATTCTTAGTAGTAGGTTTAGTGTCTTGAGCAGGATAAAAAGGTTGAATGAATGGGAAGAAGTAATTACTTGCTTCTACCCAGTCCTGGCTTAAGACAATGTAAAAAAAACTCATTCCACAGACTTTTGGCACAGTTCCTAAATGACACATACCCTCGACATTAGTCAGTTCAATTGGATCAGCGTGCAGCCCAGGCATTGTGGGTCGACGGAAGGAAACGTGCACTGCTTGCAGTGAACTCACCTAATAAGTTAAAGTTTGGCACTCAATTCTGGATTATGAATGGAATGCTCTGGTTCGATAGCAGGGCACGGGTATGGAATTCCATTCTGGAGAAAGAACTTAACTGGTCATGATTCATGACCAACGGGGCAAGGCAAATCTGCCATGGAACAAACAGATGTGGGAAATGTATGGTAGTCATATTCATAACTTAATTTTCAAATTGCTCTTGTGTTCAGAGAAATATATTTAGAATTCTACTTAATTTTATCGGCACTTTCCCTATTTGTTCCTGTCAACAAATGTTCGTTTCGTGAGCAGAATATTCTACTAGGTGAAGCTCAAATTTTAATCGAAGTTGTCCCTGAAATGTATGATTATCACTCAGCACACTAAATTATGCGGGGAAACATGAAAATTACAAGTAAACGGATAATTACTTGCTCTGAAAATACACATTAGCTGGCGTCATTTTTACTTACCGACCACTTGCCCACTACGACCTAGGCATGCCGGTCGCTTAGCATAGGTGTCATTCAGAAATAAGAATGGATTCACATTCCTGTGTTGTTGAAGCGGAAGAACCTCTACCTAAAATTCGTTGACACCAGGCCGAGGGACTAATTAGTTAGGGAAAGGCTTTGTGCTAACGAAGTAGTGGCTTGAAATATTTCTTCAACCGCAAAGTGCACCCTATCTCGTATCTACTTCTCGTTAATAGCCGAGTTGAGCAAATACCTCATCGAGGCTTGTTTCTAAAATAACTCCAGAGTATACAGATGCAGCGTGGGATGGTATGGAAGGAAGGGTGTAAATGACATCCGGAATACCCGAGCCGCAAAAAAGTGTTCCATCCCCGCGGTTTTAATTAGTTTGTTGAGCCCGATAAATTGGAAAACGCATGGCTCATGACTTTGTGAATGTTGTTGAGCCGTAAATCAAATTATATTTAAATAAAATGGAAGATGGTTCTTTATTTCGTTTATTTTTTTATTATTTCCTTGTCTCCATTCTCCCAGTATCTCATCTCTACATATGCAGACCATAAAAGCTTAATTATGTCTCTGTCTTTCTTCCCGGTCCGTCAGTTTCCCCTCTCATCCATCAGACTATTCCTTCATGTGGGTACTGGATATGGAAGTAACTTGAACCAAACCGAACTCAAGTCGTTTGACTAGAACTCGGAGAATTTAGTGCTTGTTTTCAGCTCAAGAACATGTCAACACCCATGTGCTTCCCATGTGATTACATGCCACTCGTCTATTTATGAGCCACAACTCATCTCTCTCTTCTTCTCTTTCTCTACTCTACGATTCGTCCAAAAAAAACTACTTCAAGTCCCATTCCCACTTTTAGGACACGCTTCGCTGCACGACATCTTCTAAGGTTAGACACAACATGTCGAGTTTCCGGTTTAAGACTTCCAGGCAGGAGACAAGTATCAAGTACGTTCTTCCTTCCAAAAACTACTTGCCATGTCACGCCCTGACTATACATACATACAGGGTGCCACATCTGAATTTTGAGCGAATTCGTTTCTGCAGAGAATTATAGTTTTCTTGAACTAAACTAGCGGATAGAATATTTTATGGTATTCAAACTACTGTCAATGTAAGGAAACATTTCCAACTCCAATAAGCCGGACTTCCCAGAATTTTGAGATATTATTCGTGAAATTTCAGTCCATAGTTCTCATAGAAGTCAAAGTGCAAACAAAGAATGCGTCTAAATTTAAATGTAGTTTATTTCTACGAGTTGTGGTAAAAAAAGTTTAAAAGTTTAAAAGTTTTTTGGGTATTATTTATTTGCCGCCCTAAGCTTTCTTTCAGACCTTCTGGTCA
>JAQFYE010001646.1:0-21684 GCA_034694305.1 Protaphorura glebata | reverse complement strand
CGAACATCCTTGGGGTCATGCGCATGAATGCATCTCATTCCTTTCACTTTTTTGGAGAGGTGTATGGATCCTATTCAAGTACAATGTATCGTATCAGCTGGATCAGACCACCAGCAATTTCTGACATGTACCTTGACGTGGATGAAAGGTTAATTGTGTACATAATAAAAAAGTGGGTCTGGATTTATCAATCTGATACTTTTCACTTTCTCTTGTACATTTTAAAATGACATTGTGAATAGACGGGATTAGGATAGGATGTTATTCCTGAAAATAAACTCAATTATGTTTAAATACCCAGCAGGGAACTCGGGCGTATGACATTTTGCAAGCAACAAAATCAACTCTCGAATGTCCAATCTGCAAGGATATTGCACTTCCGCCCATCCTCACATGCGTCAACGGACACATATTTTGTAAAGATTGCTGCAAGAAATTAAAGAACTGTCCTGTTTGCAGACAAGCCATGACGAAATGTAGAAATCTTCCAGCTGAAGGAATCGTTTCGCTCTTAAATTTTGAGTGCAGGAATATAGGTTGTGATATTGTCCTGACGGGTGATAAAATTAAGAACCACATGGACAATTGCCACATTCGGTAAGCATTTGTAGTACAATGTCTTTGAAAATATTGTTAGTCCGACTTTTCCTATATGTATTGTGAGGTTTTTACCTTGCATACGCAGGATTTCTTCCGCTTTCGCTATCATAAATCATTAAAGTGCTTAGGGTAGGAAAGTCGGGTACCGCGAGGACGCCCAATGATGCTTGACAGATATTTGGTGTAGTGCAGTAATGCATTTGTCCAAATGAGACAAATTCTGAACCTCGTAGGAAGGTTGGGAGCTTCTTCCCATTAGAAATAGACGATAAGCCATCATTTGACGAATAATGTGTGAATTCTGTCATCGCACAACTCATAGATACCAACCCCGAATAATTTTTTTTGCGAAAATACTGTTGCCCTAACTGAATCACAACAATGCCTTTTCATAGTTTGTTCATGAGGTCAACCCCGAAATAAGTCAGAGAATCCATAAAAAATATGACCTTACCATTTTAATGGTTGCTGACTTTGCCTTGTTTCCTTGCTCTATAGACCAATCCCATGTTTCGAGTCTAAATGGAATGCCTGTGAGGGTGACCTCGTCGAATTCCACAATTTTGAAGAGCACATCAGGGAGTATCATAGCTGTGTAGGATTTGAAGAGACCATGGACGTTTACAAGGTCGTACATTACTTACGCGGATTCGTAGGTTAGACAATCAATATCTAATGGTGAATTCTATCCAGAAACATGGTCACTACGCTAAAGTTTCACTTTTAATGAGGTGTAATCCTAAATGAACGACTTTTATTTTCAGACCAAAAATTGGAGCTTCTCTACTGTAAGAATGAGGGGAAATTATTTTTCTTCCACGTCGAGATGCAATATGCTTGCCTTCATATTTGGGTGACCCTTTTGGGATCTGAGGATGAGGCCAGACGATCGTCAGTCTTAATTTCCATAGGGGGAAACGATCCGGTAAGTACAGAGTAGTCCAATGAAGATTGGCATTTAAATATTTAATATTTACTCGATAACCTGAAGTCAATAATACAAAAGATATTGCAAAGTTTGTCGAGTATTCTCTGTGCGCAAGTTTGCTGGGATTTCGGGCACAAAGCGCTTTTGTGGTTTTGAAGAATTTTCAAATTCTACTGGTTTTGTACACTACTACTATCGGCTTTTCATTATTGAATTACAAGCAAATAGTGTGAGATTTCTAAGCTGCCCTGTTCATTTAAAATGAAATTACAATCGAACTACATAATCTTAATTATAATCCACTTTGTTTCTGCAGAATGTGTGGATCGACTGGAAAGTGCCGATACACTCAATTCATACACCCTTGAGTGAAATCCAATTGCTCGCTCATTGTGCCATAATTCCGCAGAGATATCTTCGAAATTTTTGTCGGGAGGATGAGTTGGATGAAGCCGAGGAGGTTGAATTCTATGGATTAGAGATTAAATTTCAGATTGAGAATACCGTAATTAGGAATAGTAGTGAGTGTAATTCTGCGTAAGAATCTAGTGGTTTGAGTTAAATTAAAAGGAAAGTTAACGATTTTTCTACATTATTGTCAGGTCTGTGATTTTCCACTAATTAGGAATAGTAATGAGTGTAACTCTACGTAAGAATCTAGTGGTTTGAGTGAGTAAAATAAAAAGGAAAGTTTACGATTTTTCTGCATTATTGTCAGGTCTGTGATTTTCCACTTTTTGGAATTTCTTACTTCAAGAATTAAGTTTTGATTAGGAATAGTATTTTTGATTTATATTGGAAGTAAGTACGTATAATTTAAGAAATCGTAGAAAATTGTGATTTGTAATGAGAGTGTTAAAGTGCAATAAAAAAGTAAGATCTCATTAATAGTTTTCAGCAGTTACTCTTGTTGACAACAGGCCCGGACTGGCCATTGTGGCGATGCGGCGTTTGCCGCGCGCGCCCCGAGAAATTTAACATTAGGGGCATGGACGTAAGGCGCCCTCCGCCCCATGCCACTAATGTTGGCGCCGCCAGCGCCTCTAGGTCGCCAGTCCGGGCCTGGTTGACAATAGTTGGTTTTAGGAAGTTATGATAGAATTGTATACGCTTGCTGCACATACGACAAACAATTCTTCCATCTGGATACACGAATTCGAGGTTTTCGGTGATACAGACTTACCCGTTTTATTTTGGTACATCGTCGAAAGGTGGAACTCCAGTTGCTTGTCATAGATTTCTCCTAAAGCAGGCATCTAATAAGTTTCTGATAAAATTCTATCAGCTCTGACAACGTGTCTTCGTTTTGTGGCACAGCAATTGTTTATTCTTGCAGTTTCCGAAGCACAGTTCTATAACTGCCAATCAAATTCCGTAAACAATGCATCGGAAATACATTTTATCTACTTCTTGTCACGTTAATCGTCGACAGCTTGACGTCTTTGTTGAGACATCAAATAAACACGGCCGTGATTCATTAATTTGCATTAGTTAATCAAGTCTAGTTCTTTTATTATGGTCAAGAATTTTAGTTTACACTATTGTGAAGATTCGGACCGATTTATTATTAATGACAAAGAGATTAGAAGAAAGCTTAATTATATGCAGAAATCGTAACATTATCACCACACGTACATATGCGAGACTATAAACACGCGGTTAAGAGTAAATAAATACTTTTAAGTTAGTTCAGAGTAGATTTAATATACTTATAAACAAACATTTCATGACAGTCAGTGGGAAATAGAAATAATATGTGTAGGTTTGGTATATAGAAATATGCAACGTCTATTTTTATTTCCAGTCCAGACGTAGAAAACCTCCAAACCATAATTATACGATACTTTATTAGTTGAAAGAATGAATTGAGTTTGCACAATGGAAAAGTGAGTTAATTGGAACTTGAAATGAAATTGTTTTTCATGAATATATTCTAGTGTATTGAATTTATTCGTCTCCAAATTAGGTATGATTGATACGTAGGAACAATTGATTTGACACACTTGAATAGAAACTTTCCCTGAGGCATAATGAGGGTTGAAAGCATGGGGCGGAAGGAATACATAGTGGGGAAATAAATAAAGTTCTTGTTCACCGTTATTGAAAATAATAAATTCCGCGCCCTAATCAATTCTCATGCGTGTGATACATTATCTAGGATTTTTGAGTTTGTAATTTTAACGTAGCCGACAATTGTTTATACAAATTATTTCACTTTTGGAATACATTTTTCTGCCTCGGACAAGTTACAGTCGCGCACAGTAGACTGTCGAAATCATGTCTGATTAATGGGCTTTGACATTTGGATCAGGAGGTCTTAAGTGACTCATGCCATAAGCATGCCAGACTACATAAACCGAAAGAGGGGAAAGCAAACTCCAGCTGAGTCAATTTAAAATGAAAAAAGTGGAGCTGACTCGAATATTCTGATGACACTGACACTTTGACGAAAGCCAGGGAAAGCCGTCTCGAAACTCCATCAAACCTGATGAAGGCAAAGTAATCCATTCCATCTGGAAGAGAGAGGGAATGTGAGAAACCATGAACTGAAATTATTTCGAGTACCAGAAATCTTACACAGAGACATTTCTACTACATGCATTACAAAATATTCTCGCATTTTTAATCTCGACGACTTCCACTATCGCATTTGTCTGGTCTCTGGTGTCGCTGGGATAATTTGGTAAATCTCAATTGCTGTCGTACATTAAGTTTGTCGATGATAAAGAATCCAGGGGAAAATCATGCCCCGATCCAGTTGTTTCGACCATTTACTAATATTTAGCAAGAAGAAAGTGAACTTTCTCCAGACAATAACTTGGCAGACCAACTTATGGCCAGTTGTACGTTGTTATGGCCAATAGCACGAATGCCGGCTAACTTTGAGATAATCGGAGAGGAACCCTGAATGTTCGGTCAATGATTTCAAGGCTGCACCAGACTACATTATTAGGAGTCACCATAAAATTACGAAATGATTGGATAAATGGCAGGGTCTGCTTAGTTGAAAATTAAAGTAATTCTAACAGTCATTTAAACCTCTTCAGTTCAAATTTGCGCTTTATGAGATTTACAAATTCTTGGCTCTGGGGCTTGAATTGATATCAAACTCTTCTCTAGAAAAGTCGCTCTAGAGGCCCAACAGACCCATACAGTTAAGCCAAGGTCACTGGAGACCAAGTCCGTGTAAACACACCAAGCCATACCAGGAGTTAGGCAGCAGATCGACCAGGAATTGAACCAAGGGGCAGATGGAGTAAGCTCCGGTTGTCAAGTTACCATGAGTCGAAGAAATTGGTCTATTAAGTGAATCGTCGATTATCTCATATATAATTTCCGATTAGAGTTCATACAATACAACTGTGCTTACTATCGAAGTAACTTTGGATTTAATCGCAGATGACAGTTACCTTGCGATCGTACAACCGGGTATATTCTAGTATGTGTAGTTCTGTTCTATGTACAATTTCAGTTTTGAGCCACGATGTCACATTAGGATTGTAATAACCGTACGATAGACGCACTGATCTCCGCAGAACGACATAAACACAATATTCGCCATTTAAGAGGCGGAATTTGAGGAAATATCATTACACGTAATGGCCTACTTAGAGTAACACCCAATGCCGAAACTGGCGAGACTTTGCGGAAAAGGTTTGAAGTAAGAGAGCAATTTCGTTTCTGGGTAATTTTGTTGACGGAAGACGAAACAGTAATTACTCAGAGGACTTGCCATAACGTCATACTGTTGCTGTTCAAAGTAAGACACAATGCCATTACCGCAAAATTTGACATTACAAGATTTGATTATAGGCGGCTGATATACAACTTGCCTATAATTCTGTTCCAACAAAGTGAGGTTTAAGGAAAACTTATATATTATGAAATCCAAGGGAAAACAATCAGTTACAACTATATGCGATTTTGACCAGAAGTGCTACTTCCGTTTTTCTCTCGGATCATCCAGGATGTTCTATGGTCAATAATTCACCCAGGGTGGGGGCATTGGATTGGATTGGATGTAATTTTATTTAAGTCATCAATAATCATAGCTCACACAATGTAAACATCAAAAATGAAACATTGAATTATCAGTAAGTGACATCGATTCCGACTGTAACTAAATTACTTTAAACGAGAGGAAGAGAGGAATAACACTCAACCACAAGCACTGTTTATGAGGGATAAGGGGACTTAGGTGTGAATATAAACCCGGGTACCTACTACCCTTTGTTCACAAGTTATTAGAATTTTAATTATATAACAAGATTGGAATACGTTGGATAACGCTTATGCGCGTCGCCTCGTCTACTCAAATTAAAAGAAAGGAATTAGTGCAAGAACTTCTCTGCACTAATTTTCATTTCGAACTTGCTGTTTGCTGCGTCTATTAATATAGTAAAATTAGTCCAGTTTAAGCAGTAACATGCCCCGGGCCAACTGGGGCCAAAAAATGTTTTCCTAATAAAATATGTTTAGGCGCAGCCAGGGTTTGACAACGCATCCCCTCATATTACGAATTAAATTGTGCAAGTAAAGAATCTGATATTCCTTGTATTTCTTGGCAGATACCGAGGCACAAATCTGTCGGTTTTCCGAACTAATTACGCGTCTCAAATTAGAACTTCATTACAGGTGATGTGATAAACTATCACCGTGCTCGCATAACTACTCGTCGTCGTTTTTGTCTAATTTGTCATTTGACACTTAATTATCAATCTTGCATATTATTGTGTTAATGGGTTTGGATTTGGCTTTGAATCAAGTCATTTGTCTCCAAACCACATTTCTGGAGGATACAAATAAATATGAAGACAAGGCATATATGCGTCTGTGCTGTGCTAACTCGAGCCTGATTTAAGGAGATGATTAATTCACAGGATACAAATAAAGCGTCGTGGGTAGAGAGGCGAATGCATTTGTCATTCCCATTACTCAGAGACCGATATTTTGAGTAGAATTAGCATGTTTTCGTCAAATATATTCTAAGTTTGAGTCGGGCTTATTAGGGCGAAGCTCAGACGCGTTAAGTTAGTTTTTATATCCAAGCGTAACTTAAGAGTTGCAAATTTAAATTGCAGGTTTTTGGAACTTAAAATGGGAAGAATTTTCTCATAAATAACACCTGAATCATCTCTGAGGAAAGTCATGTGAAAAGATGCAATTAAATCAAACTGTAGAGACTGGATATAATTTTATCTTTCATTAATGATGAAGACGTGCAGAAGTAACTTGACAAGAGATGCACGGATTGCATTACAAACCTAATATGCACCGGACCCGGAAACTTGTAGTCACGCACGCAAAGTTTGAATCTCGAAGAAGTCATGTCAGATAACTTATCTCACTTTAGGTTGTCTTCTTTAAGCCGAGTATACGCGGACTATGACTTTCTCCACTCAAGTACAAGTGCGGGGTGGTTCAAAACTATCTGCCTGCCCCCACCCTTATTTTACTGACTAAACAGACATCACTGTTCAAGATAAGTAAATATCAGAGAAGTGAAATGCCTTAGCGTTTATATGATTGTGCGGCGAGGGAAACACAAGGTTCTTATGAACCACCCTGTGTGGTGGTGAAAGACAAGATTCTCATTCATTTGTTCGTTTTCCTTGTCGGGACTAACGCTTCCCAGAGTCACAGTTAACCATGACAAAGTGCTCCCCTTCCAAACTCTTTGTGCAAAATAGCACTTTTGAATTAAATGGGTTGGAAAGGAAAGTTTTTTATTCTGTCGTCCAGTCTTCCCTTTTCAATGCCAATGCCAAGGTCCTTCACACAACGTTGGATTTATTGTATCAGGAATTTCAATTTTGGGTCTAGAATGGGAAGTGCAAGTGCAGTAGGGTAGGGTAGTTTATTGTAGGAGGAAAGTAAAAAGTCTTTATATAAAACCAGATCGTAACATCCATCTTCTTGACCATTTTTTAGGAGAAAGTTCCACGTAAATTTTAGATCCGGCGTAGGATGCTGGGTCTAGATACCGCTGGAGTGGTAAAAATTAGGGTTAATATCGGATTTTATGTCTTTTAAGACTTTTCTTCACCCTGTATAATTAATAACCACTAATAGTTACAGAATTGTTGAACCCGGACGCGGAAGTCAAGAATATGTTTGAACTATATGACAATCGATTCAAATTCTTCGAATTGAATTCAATAGAACTTCACAACTCTTAGAATTGTTGATAAGGAACTGTTTTCTCGTAATCCCGGAATGGTAAACAGGAAATACGAATCAGTCCTGCCTGGTAGGTATAAAAACCCGTATTTTTGATCGAACAAAGCACATTGGCTGCACTTATTGAACTATACGTTAGTTGAAGCTGGCTGTCTTAGTCCTCATTTACAGGTGATCATTTAACTGTTGACAATTTCGCTAATGTAAGATTCATTCCCCAATAATGTCGATTTCTTATCAACGCAAGCACAATTTTATATTTGTAAAACGGGAGTTGACAACATAATTTTAGAACCGCTCACAATATTTTACCCCCAATTTTATTTTTTTCTAGAGTTCAATTTGGAACCAAATTTGGTTGGTCCTCGGAATTCAGCATGTATCATTTCGAAGAGATTCAGTTAAGGACCTCTTCTAATTTTGCATCTCTTCTCATTACAATTACAACTATGCTCTCCTCAATCTTCTCGCTCATTATCGGTCAGCAAATTGATATCTGGCGAAAGAACTGGACCGAAGAAAGCTACAACGACATGCCAATTTCAAAGAGTTTATATTTTCCAAAATCTAAAAACCGGAAATAAAATTTCGATCATTGTTGCTATTTTTTTGTTTCGTTTTTAATAATCCCGTGTTCGGAAATCCTCATGTTGAAATTGAGTGATACATGGCAATGTCACAGTCATAACCGAGGCTATAGCTATGCAATCCTAGTTTATCAGCATCTCGCAATATTGGAATCAAAGGATTATTTTTGCCTGATTTTGTTGCAAGTTAAATATAGTCCGACCGTTCCTTGAAGAGTAGTGTTCCGACCGTATAATTTTTCTATCCGGATGGCATTACGTTTGGTGAAATGGATGGTGAAAGCAGTAGCAAAATTTGAAACTTACCTTATAGATCGTAATTTCAAGAGAAACTACTAGAAGTCTGTCGGTTGATAAATCCTAAACAAGATAACACGGGATGCAAAGACACTCAGTACCGGGTTCGTCGATTTATTCATAACGTGTATATTATTTCTTCCGCTTCACTGAATTCATCATGTAACGTAACTTAATTATGGATAGCAGAGGGACGAATTAGTTGGTGACAACTCAGTCTAGCTTCAAAATTCTTCAAAGAGATGAGATTCATGTTCAGTATTTTGTAAATGAGTAAAGTCTACGGGATTCGTCCTAATTAGCAAATTAAGCAAGTATTTCTGAAGACGAAGTGAATGGTTAAATTTAGTGGATTTAGGAGATACTATGCGAGATTACATAAAATAATGTCTAGTAGGTTGTGGTTGTAAAAACAGAAATATGCTGTGGGCACAAATTTTGGTTTATTTGTTTAGGACTTCTCTTTGAAAGGATTCATGTTTGTTGTGAGATTATGAATTACTGGGTGTTGATAGGTTTTAATTAGATAATCCTGATTCCTGAATATTAAAGCTCCAGTAGCTCGGATCAGAGAGCGATCCACTTAATCAAGATACCAGAATGCAACACCTGGCAAATTAAGTATTAGATAATAATATGATACAATTAACTGAAATAGGAAACCCTCATTAATTTACTTATCGTTAGTATGTGGTCATAGACCCCGTATTATCAGCACAGCGTTAAGAGGGGGATTTTGGTCATTCGGTCGTCTGTCGTCCGAATTAGTATTCTCAGTTGAAAGTCATGGGAGAATATATAAAAATTGACACAAGAAATCTGATCTCAGAATTTACAGCTGAAGTCTCACCTTGAAACCTTGTTTGTCCGGGTTAAACGCTACTGCATTAGTACGATAACATAGGATTAGACACCCAGCATCTGGATGCGAGATGAGCAAGTTTAAATTCCTGAAAATAACTCATCCCTCGAAGTGCTAGACTGGCGCCTTCGTGGCGGTTGAGGGTGGGTCCTGTCACCCTCATAAACATTCATCACTCACTTAGAAAACATTACAATTACAAGGGTCTACTTGTACTCCTTCTGAATATCTGAATACGAATGGAGTCAAGCTTCGTCTTGACATACACTTCATTTCCCGTTCACTAAATATGAACTAAACCTCATTTGTCTGTTGCAGGATCCCATAATGTTAAAAAATTAACACATTCGTGACAGAAATTCTTAACACCCTGCGTCCGTAAGGTATTTCTAAAAATCCATTTTAACGAGATTTTGTCGATAATGATCGCAGGAGCTGATCGAGTTATATTTCCTCCCATGACATGCCTTTACCTAGTCACTGACCTTATTCTTAGTCAGAAAGACATCGCCATATATCTGATGACAAATTAAGAATACTAATATTGTACGGGAACGGAGTGTTCTGTTTTTCGCATATATGCGTTGTCACAAAAAGTATTCATTAGTATGAACCCGATTTCCAAATGTACTACTATTCGAAAATATCAAAAATACTAGTTCGGTGTGCAGCACAAAGCACAATATATGAATGGTCCACCAGTTTCGAATGCCACAAAGATTTAGTTGTTCGGTACATGCTGTCGGGATTTAGACGGAATGTAACAAACTGCAGATTTGGTCGGCGTTTATATCCCGTCGTCCCGTCCACAATCCACATGGTCCAGATAATCGGATATGTATAAGATACAGATAAATGCAAATAAAACCCGAACACCTCTCGAGAAAAGAGAAACGAAGGAGTTGTATTCAAGGGTATCTCTGTAACTACCCGATTGAAAATTACTGTTGTGGAGTTCAAAATTTTGGAATTCTGTGAATGGATAGTGTGACTAGTCTTATGAGGAATCCGAATTTTGCAAGAATTAGCTCAATCCCACCATCCTGAATACCAGTACAACGGTCAGCGACGTTCAGCCAAAGTGTCTCCGTTCACTTTATTGGACAGGTGGTCCGCTCCTATTCGAATGCTATGTATAATTTAGTGCCCAGAAAGTACAAACAAATGTTGTGAAAAAATCCGAATATTTAAATAAAAAAAAACAGAAGTCTAGGCCACGGTACAATTTATTCAGCCATTCTCCCTACTGGAAAAGCAAAAGTTCTTGAATGGTACTAAATTGTAAACCGAAAAGCTCGGAAGAAAGACAGCAGAAGTTCTCCTTGTAACTGCGTACTCCTGAAATTGGCTTTCCAATCTGCTTGCCTGGCTTTGACAAAAATGCTTTTGAGTTCAGGCTTCCTTTGTAAATTGAAGTCCTTCACATCCCATTATACTGAAAATTTCGACAATGACGGGAAGACAAAGTTTTCTTAGGTTAGACCTTTTGCAGTAGCAGGGTGTACTTCAAAAGTGAAGAGCAGTGATTGTTCTCGACTATTCCGCATGTTTCCCTACCAATTCTTTAACTCAAACAAATTCGAGGCAACTCATTTTACTGTCTTTTTCGAGTGTTTAATCTAAAGAGTTCTATGTATTCCGACCTTGCCATGGAAAATAAAGGAATTCCAAAGTTCTGCGAGAATAAGAGACCGTACCAGCTTTGGCCTGCAGACTTTCGCATACATGTAAAAACAACTAGACGGTGCTGCTCCAGATTGACTTTTCTGTGTCTCATTCATGCTTCAGAAGAGTTGCTCTACAAAAATAAATTCATATATGATTTTACAAATCTACGCTGATGCGCTTCGACTTTACTTCCACGATTTCTTTGCTGGTTTTGAGAGAGTCGGGTGGTTTCTGGTTCGTAATAATGTCATCTGCAAAAGTTTCCATTACGGGAACATCCTATTAGAAATTGCTCAAGTTGTTGCGCAAGATTTTTGAAATTTCGACTGCTGAACTTACAAATCATGCACGGTTGTTTCTAGCATTTTATGTAGAGGCGTCCAAATTATAGGATAGGCTGCCTATTCTACCTATTGCGCCGATCTAAGAACTCAGAACATCCAATTTCAGAAGTAAGAATTTGGATCCTCAAAACCGAATTCTGTGGATGATCGAATTTTAATTTCTGTAAGTTCCGACCGGAACCCCGGTATTGGGAAATAAATTCCAGAAATAGTCTCGACATGCCGGACGATACAATAAGGGTTCTGTGACAATTAACTTCTCCGTTAAAAATACGCACCACAAGAGGGCCCAGGAATCATCGATTTGCTGTCCCTCGAGTACACTTCAATTTCGGCATTAAACTTTCATAAATGGAAGAAAAGTTCGGTACTGGTCATCCGGTTAACAACGAGACTGCCAATTTTTGACACTTTGGTGGGAATTGAACGAATCCATCAGTAATTAACTTAATCTATTCAGTAGTAGTCTGAGCGAGCCTGGAATCCATGCGCACGGCACAAACTGTGCATTTAGGTTAAATATTAATCGACTGGCCTATATATTAGACGAACTCGTTCATGACCATTCGTTTCAAAGATGATTCATACTTCCGTCTTACGAAACAAAACCATTAGATAACAGTACACCAACTCGAATCGGGTACTTCTGTGGGAGTAATTAGGAACGGATGAAACAAATTAGATTAAATAATTATGCCATCATGTGAGCTGACGATTGTGCAAATGACTTGTCATTATAGGAGATTGTATGAGGAAAACGGGTTCTATATAAAGGAAATTGGACAGCATTTTTGTATAATTCAAAAGGAAACCTGATTTCCTTCAAAACTTAAGCAATGGGGTTCTTCTACAATTTGGTAAGTTTTTCTAACATTATCAAAATTTCGAAACATTTCCGAATTTTTAATGTATAATTTGTTTTGGCTCTTCAAAAGGTAATACTTGCGTCCACGGTGGTAATCACTTTGGCGCTCCCAGCCGATATCACCGGTAATGCTGTAAAATTGAGAATAATACAGCTAAGAAAAATAATGCAACATTATACTGCATAGTACTTTAATTCAAATACATTATTCCTCAAAAAATTTTAGACGCTACTAATGCCACGGCTGTTCCCGCTAGCAATGGAACGTTGCTCCCGGCTGAAAAGAATTTAACCTTAGCGGACAATGCCATGGTCGTTCCCGCTGATAAAAATTTAACAAGTGCCGACAATTCAAAAAAGGACCAACTCAACAAAACCGATGTACCAAGGATTGGCCTTGGTCCCGCACCTGAACTCATTCCCGAAGATATGATTGAAGCTCTTTTACGTGAGGATGGTGCTATTGGTGCTCCAATTCTTCCGAATATGTATCAGAGAGAAGGTCGGCAATATGGGGGTTGGGGAGGTTGGGGCGGAGACAGAGGATGGGGTGGTGTTTGGGGCGGAGGCAGAGGGTGGGGAGGTGGTTGGGGAGGAGGCAGAGGGTGGGGAGGAGGTTGGGGCGGTGGCAGGGGCTGGGGAGGTGGTTGGGGCGGAGGTAGAGGATGGGGAGGTGGCTGGGGTGGCTGGGGCTACTAAGTGGATTTACTATTATAATTGAATCGAAATCTGTCCTACGATCAGTTCTACGTATTTAATTTACATGTAAACCATGCCCTTAAATCATTTTTTGTAATTCATCCTAATTTGTCTCACCACCAAATCTTGGATAGAAATATATGTATTATTTTCGATGTATTCAAAAAACTGTTCGTGCGCATTTCTAACGATTACACGAAAATATCCCTGCCCTCTAATTCAAGGTATAATTAAGAAAAAAACTGTAATCTGGTTGTCCGATTTTTCATTAATCATCAAAATGTATTAAAATTAAACAATGCATCAAAACTGTACTTTGATTCTTAATTGTATCATCTCATCAAATATTTCATCGTATTCTTTGAAATTACCATGCGCCACGTAATTACGGAAACTTATTTTATTCACTCAGATTTGTTGCGGGTGCTATATAACAAAACCCGGATTCTACTTTAAACTGAACTAATACTACAAGTATAAGACAAGAGGTCATGGCTGAATTGAGGGAATATATCAATTCCAGCATTACGCAATTCATTCAGTTTTCGGTGAGTTGTCACCTTGTCACTTTTATACATGAACACTCCGAATGAATTCTCCGAGATTCTCACATCATCAGAATATATAAAACATACGGGATTCAAACCGTCATTCATAGCATGGCTTCTCGGATGTAAGAAACTGAGACTCTCCGTCTCCGTCTCCGAGAGGATATAACATTGTGTCTACAATTTAATTTACAATCGGTCCAACGGCTCTTTTTAAAAGCGCGTACCCAGAATTTCAAGAACGAAGAGTGTTTTGTGTAATCATTACTTAAATTAATAATAGTAACGTACACAAGATAAATAAAATATACTTTCAGAAGAATGATAATTGAGTGAAAAGAAACTGACATGCCACTACAACTCGACGCCATACAGCATATCCCTTCAGGTGACGCTTCTAACTTTTGAGTAATTTTATACCAATTCTAAAACCGGTAAACTGCGAAGTTAATTTTCTCGACGACTACAATATAAACGCTATGATATGTACATCCGGGGTACTCGTTCGTGTGAGCCGACATATTCAAATCCAGTAAATCAGGCATTAAATACAATCAAATAAACTGCCAACATGTACAAAAACAAATCCAAGGAACAAAAATAGAGGGAAGATGAAAGGGTAACATTCTAAGGCCGGACCAATTTATTTTGTGCTCGAATGCCTGGAAATAAGCTCCAAACCATTAAAAGTCAAAAATGAAAAATTGGAAAGAGACAAAAGATGATTTAGAAACCTTTTTCTGCATAATTTTGGAGCCAATGAACTAATCCTAAATAGAGTCGTAATGAAAGTGGGAATCATGGAACGGTCCCTCGACTAGGCTTCAATTTCAGCTTCATCATTAAATTTTCCCATTAATGCAGAAATTGAAGCAAGAATGTTCCGCCCACGGTACTGGTACTGGTACTGGTAGTTCGGCTAACAACGAGACCAACACTTTATGACACTTTGGCAGGAATTGAAAGAATCCACCCGTAATTAACTTAATCTATTCAGAAATAATCTGAGCCTGGACTCAATGTCCACAAATTGTGCATTATTAGGTTAAACATTAATCGGTTGGCCTACATTGGACTAACTCGTTTCCCACCAATTGTTTCGTGGATGACTCATACTTCCGTCTTACGGCCATTAGATAACAGTACACCAAGCTCGAATCGGATACTTTTGTATCTGTAGGAGTATTTAGGAAAGTATGAAACAAATTAAACAATTATGTCATCAGGTGCGCCACTGATGATTGCGCAAATGACTTGTAATTACAGAAGATTGTATGAGGAAAACGGGTTCTATATAAAGGAAATTACACAATATTTTTGTATAATTCATAAGCAAACCTGGTTTCCGTCAAAACTTCAGCAATGGGGTTCTACAATTTGGTAAGTTTCGCCAACACTTTCAAAATTTCGAAACATTTCCGAATTTTTAATATATAATTTGTATTGTTTTCTCAAAAGGTAATACTCGCTTCCGCGGCGGCAATAACTTTGGCGCTCCCAGCCAATATCACCGGTAATGCGGTTTCAATTGAGAATAGTATAGCCAATAAAATTGTGCAACATTATACTGGACAGTATTTTAATTCAGGAATGTTAATATTCAAAAAATTGTAGACGCTACTAATGCTACAGCCGTTCTAGCTAGTGGCAACGGAACGTTACTCCCGGCTGAAAAGAATTTAACATTAGCGGAGAATACCATGGTCGTTCCAGCTGTCAAAAGTTTAACAAGCGCCGACGATACAACTTTGGCCCAACTCAACAAAACAGATGTACCAAGGATTGACCTTGGCTCCGCACCTGAGCCGATTCCAGAAGATGTGATTGAAGGCCTTTTGGATGCGGATGGCGCTCCGATTCTTCCGAATATGTTCCCGAGAGAAGGTCGGCGTGGGGGTGGGGGAGGTGGTGGCGGAAGAGGAGGGGGAGGTGGTGGCAGCAGAGGTGGGGGAGGTGGTGGCAGGGGTTGGGGTGGTGGCAGAGGTTGGGGAAACGGTTGGGGAGGTGGCAGAGGCTTGTGGGGAGGGGGCTGGGGAAACGGTTGGGGAGGTAGCAGAGGCTTGTGGGGAGGTGGCTTGTCCTATTATCCCTTACCTCTAGATATATACGATTAAGACAAAAACTGTAATTCTGACAGTCTTATTTTTCATTAGTCATGAAAATGTACTAAAATTTAACATTGTATAAATCTGTACACTGATTCTATTGCATGATCAATATTTCATCGCATTCTTTGAAATTCGCTTAATTCAGGTTAATTACGAAAATATATTTAATTCACTCATTAATATATTTCGTGCGGGGACTATATACAAATACCCGGATTCTCGTTTGAAAAAAAGGAGTTCATGACTGAATTGACAATTGAGGGAATTTAAAACATATCTATTCCAATTTTACGCTATTCATTCAGCTTTGGTGAGTTTTCATCTCGTCGGAAGTCGAAGTCATCACTACACATGAACACTCCGAAATGAATTCCCCGAGATTCTCACATCAAGCAAATCAGATACAAAAGATACGAACTAACGAGACTCGTACCGTCATAGCATGGCTTCCCTGTCGTTCGCAAAGATTCTCCCAGTAGATTATACGTTAGAACATTGTGCGTGCATTTTATTCGGATTCACCAGATACAGAAAGACCGAAATACAATTTACAGTCGGTCGAACCTCTTTTTAAAACCACGTACCCAGAATTTCGACAACGAAAAATATTTGTTGTAATTATCCACTACATAAATTAATAGTAATGTACACAAGATAAATAAAAGACACTAGAATATACTGGAGTAGAAGAAAGTGTCCTGACACTACAACTCGAAAACACAATACAGCTTATATTACCCCATCATGCGTAACTTACTTACTGGACGCTTCTAATTAAGAGGAATTTTATACCAATTCTAACTAAACCGGCGAACTACGAAGTCAATTCTTCAGACGACTAAAAAATATACACTAATGTACATATAGACGCTACTGGTACTCGTTCCTATTCAACAGTCGACATATTCAAATCAAATAAATCAGTCATTGAATACAATACTACAAATAGTCAACATGTGCAAACTGTGCAAAACAAATCCTAAGTTATAAAAACAGGGAAGATAAAAGGGTAACATTCTAAGGCCAGCCCAATTTATTTTGTGCTCCAGTACTTCAAAATAAACTCCAAACCGACAACTCAAAAAGCATTTTAATTGGAAAGAGACAAAAGATGATAGAAATCTCTTCGCATAATTTTGAAACCAACAAAATAATGATTGGCGTCTTCCCGGTATTAATGATGCGCATATGCACGGTAACTTATAACTAAGTGTATTCTCTTACAAGATCTTAGGAAAAATCTACATTTTTAACAATGGTATTATGTGAAAGAAACGGTGGGATTAAGCGATTCTAGTGCGGATAAATAAGAGCACACATTGTCAGTCAAGGGGTACATCTTGAATTACACCGTTCAGACTCGGGCCCGAACTAGAATTAAAAGTCCCATTTTTAAATATTTGAATGTTAATTCGGTTGCCATTAACACCGGCGACGGATGCCTGACTATTATCTGACGACGCTGTCTCAATACTTAACGGATCATCTTCAGCGTCGCCATTTGTCAAGTTCGAGTGTTCAGACTTATCATTGCTGAGAACTTGTGTATCATTTGTCAAATTGGACTCGGGATATCCAGTTGAGTCGTTCTCAGTTTCCTCTTGAATAATTGATAAATTAACATAAATGTATTGTTCTACTAAAGAAAGATATTCTTCAATCGCACTTGTAACTTGGTCTTTAGGTCCATTCAATAATTTCTCAGTCAATGTTTCGCGTTGCGGGGAATCCTCGCGATCAACACAGCTCGTAACATGTTCCGAATGTTCGGCTCGAATGTGTTGATTCAGTCTCAATTCAAAGTCGAACGTTACACCACACAATTGACAGTTATGAACTTTCTCAGGTGTAGTATAAACTACGTTCTCAAATTTTTGACGTGTTGTCATCCGATGAATTCTCTTAGTTGCACTAGCGTTAGGGTCAGGATGTACATTCTTCATGTGTGATTGAAGATTATGAATTCCTATAAAACTTGAAGCACAAAGTCTGCATGGAAATATATTCCCACTACTTGCAGCAGTCGAGTGAATTCGGCTATGTAACTTCAGCTTGAACCGATTTTGAAATTCCAATCCACATACTCCACATGGCCACATGAAATATGTTGGTCCATGGTCCGGATGCATTTTCTTCATGTGTGCCCGTAATAAGTAAACTTGACTATAATTTGACGGGCAAAGCTTGCACAAATACCTGTTGCCCGTGAGTGGTACACTTCGGCGCATGTGCAATTGCAA
Source organism: Protaphorura glebata (assembly GCA_034694305.1). Classification (NCBI taxonomy): domain Eukaryota; kingdom Metazoa; phylum Arthropoda; class Collembola; order Poduromorpha; family Onychiuridae; genus Protaphorura; species Protaphorura glebata. The sequence goes on along the minus strand of JAQFYE010001646.1, from coordinate 3,758 downwards.
CTTATGCCTCTTGGCAAGAACTTGAGACTTGTGAGCAGGTTTTCTAATGCGGGGACGAGGAAGTCTCGGAGTGGCCCACGGTTGACCCGGATGAATGTTTTTGATATGAACACGAAGGGAGTTTGAATTGCTAAACCCCAAATGACAAATTGTACAAGAAAGTATTGATTTGTCAGTGTGAATTCTCCGATGCAACTTCAATTTGAAATTATTTTCAAATGTTATCCCACAAGTGTCACACGTATGATTCGAGTCCGGTGATGGTTTAGGCTCAGGGTTATGCTCTGGATGTTGACTTGTCATGTGACATTTAAGGTTGTAATTATTTGTGTAAAACGAATCACAAAACTCACAATTAAATATCTTCCCACCTTCATGAACCCTGCTATGTAATTTTAACTTGTACTCGTTCTCAAATTTTTGCCCACATTCTTCACAAGGGAAAATTGTTAAGTCAGACTCAGGGTGTCTTTTCTTCATATGCGCACGAAGAACGAAACTAGTAGTAAAAACTGAAGTACAGTGCTCGCAAGGGTACAGTTTACCCCCACTATGAACTCTACTGTGCAATTTAAGTTTGTACGCATTTTGAAATTCCACCCCACAAACTTCGCAATTTGCGACCTCATTGCAATGTTCAGGATGTTTTCTTCTCACATGACATCGACGACTTCTAGGACCCAGAAAACTTACATCACAATATTTACAAGGGAATAGGGTTTCACCACTGTGAATTCTTTTGTGTACTTTTAACTTGTACAAATTATCAAATTCCTCGCCACAAACTTCACATGATGAAACTACTAATTGTGTATCGACATGCTCTGGATGTGCTTTTTTTACGTGATTGCGGAGATTCCACATGGAACAAAAGAATGATTCACAGAATTGACAGGAAAATACACTCCCGCCAGTATGGATCCGACTGTGTAGACTGAGTTTATTTTTATTATGGAACGTAGCTCCACAAATCCCGCAAGTATGTCTCATATAATAGGCGGCGTGGTGCGGGTGGTCCCTTATCACGTGTTCTCGGAGAGGTTGCAATGCTTCTAGAACCTTTGGGCAGTACTTGCATTGATAGACCTTCCCACTACCGCTAGGCTGGGGACACTCCTCCTTTAGAACTGGCATGTCTTCGTCGTACTCATTGAAATTCGAAAAGACAGGCCCGGCTTCTATTCCTGGTTCTTGTTTCACTGAAACATTATCTGTGCCGGATGTTGGGGGTACCATATCAGTAGAATAGCTATTTTTAGGTACATAACTTTCCTTTTTGATTCGAGACAAGTCATCATAATGAGCTTGTACATGAATTATAATGTCAGACTTTTTTGTAAATTTCTCATCACACCGTGGACACGAAAATAGTTTGGAAGGTGGAGGGTCGTGAGGTTCACTTGAAGGCTTAAAAGAAGTGCTGTCCGTTAGGTCAGGTGCGGAGTCAACGACTGCAGAGGCATGTGTGCGTTTATGACGCCACATGCTGGAATTATGTTTGAATATCTTCCCACAAACCTTGCACGTATATAATTTTTGAGGTAGACCTTCAATGGGTAAGACAGGCATGGATAATTCCTTGACCACATCTTCGGAAACATCGCCGATCCTCACTCTGCAATGAATAAATGGAAATTAATTATCATAATTCGTTCGTATGATAGGTATGAATGGTAATTGAGTTTAACTTTTCTTACCTTCCCGACTTTGGTAAATTTTGTAGACGTTTTATATCAACTTTCAGAGACCGCATTTTTGTAAGACTAATTCGAAGTTTGACGGCCGACCTGCCCGCACTGCAAACGTTAAAAAATAAGTGTTATCAGAGTCAGGAACGTGTTCATGGAAAGAATACCAGTCATGCAGAGTATTTAGGTATAATACTATTATTAAAGAAAATCCGTTGTAAATTCCCCTTAAAACTTAAAAGAATTTTTCTTCTTCATACCTGATGTTGCTTGTAAGCGGAGGAGCGTCAATACGACGCAAGTGCACCTTGAGTGACCTCATGAGTTTGAGATCAACCCGATGATTCGGGTTTGAACTGTAAAGATTCAAATAAGAATGTATCAAATCAAAATAAGAATGTGGATTAAAAAAAATTCTGACTAGACTAAATTGGACTTACCTCATTGTGTTGTGTATACTTCCAACTGTCGAGCACAAAAAATTAAACTAAATATTCATCTTCCTTTGATGGTTTGTTGTTATTGATGTAACAGTCCTTTCAGTCATACTGTAACTCCATTTGACGCCATTTCTACAAATATTTTACACAATGAGCAATAATTAAAAACTATAAAATGAACGGCAGCGAGGACTTTGTAATCTTACACGACGTTAAATGGGAACTCACTTAAAAAATAATCACTGAAGTTTCAAGTCCTTTGGTATCTTTCTAAAGCAATCGAATAATCAACTGAAAAATAGAACATTCACACAAATCACAATAATATTTTGAAATCAATGTCAGTATCCCAGGAATCTAAAATTCAACTGAAAAAAATTCACTCAAAATTCACACCAATAGGACATGGACAAGTTTGCCAGTGATGTTACGAATGTAAGACAATCAATGCGTATACAAACATGAACATACGTGTGAATGATTTTTCATTAAACATTTTAATTTTAAAATAGACAGGATAATTCAAGACAGAACAAGGTAGGCAGGGCAAAAATAACGCAACGTGTCCCTTGACAAAACACAAAATAAAATGGACCAAAGTTACCAATTTCGTTTCTTGTCTTCTAAACAAAATCAATTGCACAAACTTCAATGTTCACTGAAGAATAAAGTGGAAATTATCAATTCAACTGTTAACAAATGACCGGACATAAAATTTCAATTTACCGTTCATTTTCCCCCAACTATTTACTTTCTCTCCACATTCGAATTCCCCACAATTCTCACTCATTCCATCTCACAAGCGAACCATCGATTCCGAAACACCCGTCAATGTCTCAATTCCTAAAAATAGAACCAACACAGGTGCCAACCGAAGCCAGACAAAACTAAGATATTGATTTTTCAGAGTACACTGTACGAGTAAAAGTAGCAGACCCTTATCATTTCGCTTTGTTGAAGTTTATATTCGTACGGACTGGCAATGTCCGGTGGCTGCTTGAAAACATGCAATATTCTCTACAACGCTGAATTTTTCACATTAACGGCCGGATTTTGCCGGCCCTGCCCTACAAGTCTTCTCCGCCCGGCCCGGCCCGAAAAATTTTCGACAAAATTTGGATTCGGCCCGTGCCGGCCCTAAGCGCATTAAAAATTTCATGGCCCGGCCCGGCCCTTAGTTCAAAGCCGCTGGCCTTGGCTCGACCCGGATCTAATTTTTGTTTTGTCTCTTAACGGTAAAGCAGTGGCGTCACTATGATTTTGGGGCCTGGTACAAAATAGTATTGTGGGCCTCTCAAACAGAAGAATGGTTTAAGGCGTACGACCGCCGCTTGCGGCGGAATTTTTTTTTCAGCAGGGTATGTTTAACATGGGTTGCATGTGAAAGTTGGTTTTACGCCTCGAAACTGTCTTGGTAGTAAATTCTTGCTGTTAGGCAATGCATTCGTTTACGAAATAAACTGCAAAAATATGTAGGTATTTCTCATATTTTTTCTTTAGATAAAATCAAACATATCTTAAATTACCCAGAATTATTATTCTTTTAGGGCCGGCCCGGCCGCGACTTTATTTTCTGTCGATGGATTCAGAACCATTAACTTAGGCAACACTGCGCGTCCAGCAAAAACAA
>JAQFYE010001645.1:0-21684 GCA_034694305.1 Protaphorura glebata | reverse complement strand
TCAAAGTAAAGAATTAAAATGACCCGTCTATTAAAAATGTAACGAAAATTTTTACTATTGAAGGTTTTGGGTAGTGTAAAGCGGGACTATTCTCTGCTCATCTCAGATATTCTACGTAAGTTCCAGAAAGCCTTTCATTAAACATCTCCGGGACTATTTGACTAGCTGGATGCAAATCGAACAGAACTTTTCATCAAGTCCAAAAAAACCCATGTCTTCTGATAAATTAATTTCGCCAATTAGAGTTGATTTCTTTTCTGGAACAATGAATTAGAGTAGTTAATTCAATTTAATTAAATTGGCACGACTTTTGTTTGATTAGTACCATTTTTTTTCAAATGGAAACTTTAGAACCTTCTTCGCCTTTGAAGTACACAATCGATCAACAACTAATTAATTAACCTGACTTATCATATCAGTTTGCTTTTATCTAATCTGATTATTTGATAGTATGGCATAGGCGTCTTTCATGCTACGGTAGTTGAGGCGCCCAATCATTGTCAGATATTCGTTCCTTCCTTTCCTATTTTGGCCTAGTTTTCATGCTTATAAAATTACAAATAAAACTAGAATATCACAATACAACAGCTATTATCAGTCATTCGTTTGACAACTTACGACATAGTTTGTTGTCTAGACATACTATCTTTGGTCGAATTAAAACTTCCACTAGGTTTCATTCGAACTAAAAGAAATACTTGGACTTATGTAAATTCTGATCGAAATGCATATGTAATTTTAAGAAGTATCTATGTTAATGTTCGAATTGTTGGACTTATTCTAAAACAAAATGTAATTATTGTATTCCGTGTCTTATGGGCAATATGCGATGGAAAACGGAGACTGAATAAAATATTTGGTTTAAAAAAATCGATTCAGCCAGTTCATATGCATAGTTTGCGTCAGAATTGCGGCGCCTACTGATGAACCAGTGTGACATTAGTTGTACGTAATGGTGTGGGATAGGCTTTTATGACACTAAGGAGAGTAAATCAAATCAAAATTCACTATTATAAGTTAAAGGAAAAATCGTTCGAATTTAGTTATCTTTTTTTGCAGTCAAAAGCGGAAAATTTAAGTTACTTTTTCGGAACTCTTGTGTCGAATTTGTAACTTTGAGTAGTCAGATTGTGTATCGAACGAACTTAGCAAAATCCCATCTCTTGTTGGTGTAACTGTTGCGTTAGACTCGGGAAATGCGATTCTTCAAAAATGCATGCTTCTGACATTCTTTGTTATTGCCCTGGGATGTACCGAATAGTGGTTACTGGCAGAATATCCGAATATTCGGTTGACCAAATCCCTCGAACTGAATTCCTATTGACAGACGTGTCCGAAGTTAAATCCTCTGCACGATAAATTTAGAGCCAGGTATTCAGTTGGCCGAAATAGAAACAGAATATACTGTACACCCCTGATTGCCAAGTTCCGACACAGTAAGGCCGCGCTACACATTATGTGACATGCTACTAGCTCATATTGTAGTAAGTCAATAAACATCGTCAGAGGGTGGGAAGCACATAACTAGTTAACGATTAAGTTATTGTCTTTAGGGGATCGTTGTTTGTTCAACTTTATGAATTATTAAGCCGACGCTGTTGACTAAATACTGAATGGCGCGTGTATGTAATGTAGTTCTGTTTTATCAAGGAATCGTTATTCAACCTGTTTCCTTCCCGGTTGGGCGTCTGTATTACTTTCGAGTCTGGTTATTTCTAAATCAGTGAAAGGCTCGATTCGTTCGATTGCAAATAAGCCGGGTTCGATGTTGTAACTGCAAAAAATAAGACTAGGTAGGGGAAAGTGTGCTAATTACAACCACCATGGGAAAGTGTGCCAATTACGACCATTTGTCACGTGGGGTATCGAGGAAAAAAAACTCCTCCCGCTGGCTGAAATTAGCACACCGTCAGGTAGAGCAGTCACCGTATGGTCTACTGAAATGAGGAATCCATTAGAAAGACCTAATTTTGCTACCAACGACAACAACAACACAACACGTGCATTAAAATAGGCAGGAATTAGCACACTTGTCGTTTATGGGTTAATTCCTCCATAACCTCAAAAATAACAAAGAAGTTTGAACAAGATTTGAGGTCAGGAGACCCCGTTCCTCGGAAAAAACAGAAATCGTTCAAAATGAAAAATTTCTCGCTAATGGCAAAAATAACAACAAACGGCTAACATGGAGAGCAGAGGAATTCCCATCTCTTATAATGGTGAAGAAAACCTAGCCGTTTGTTGTTATTTTTGGTTTCTCCCATTTATGCGTTCACCTAGCTGACTACAAATTTCGTTTAAACATCTTGCTAATAACCAGGGCAACTTCCCGTTGTTTGTTGTTTGGCCTCTCGGCCTAACCGGGTTGGTCAATCTCTGTAGAGGGCATGGGACGGCTATAAGGGACACTTTGTTTACTGAGAGATGGAATCAACAATTTATATAATTCCGTCTCTCAGCAAACAAAGTGTCCCTTATAGTCGTCCAATTCTTCAGAGATTGACGCACCCGGTTAGGCCGAGAGGCCAAACAACAAACAACGTGGAGTTGCCCTGCTAATAACTACCACCGCCATTTGTGCGCATGGTTCTTGGTTGCCATGCCCGCGTAGTATAGAGGTGGCTGTAATTAGCACATTATCTCCATGGTGGCTGAAATTAGCACACCTCACCTTATGTGTTATATGCCCGAATTAAATGGGCAGTGACGGCAGTGTTTTGAGTGCCCAGTTTATTCGATACGGTCGTGGGTTCATTTTCTGGTTGCTCCACTTATTAATCCCTATTTGTCAGGGTATTCGCTCAGTTCTCAAAAATCCTGGTTTATCTGGATTGATTGATTGCGTACCTAGAACAACTTCTCTAAAGTGTCAGTAATTATGAAATAGGTTGTTGCAGAGGTGATTGAGAAAGTGCAAACTTGAACTGGCGGGTGAAGGTTAAATGTCATAGCCGAGCTTTAACTTTACAAACCTACAATACTGTTGGGGTAATTAGCTTAGAATTGCACAACTAGTCTAACTTCCTATTTTGCAGAAAATCTACACAGAAAAAACGTTTAAAGAATTCACTGGTTCCTAGTCTAACCGTTATAAGAAATGTCACAAAAGAGGGAGAAAAGAAAGAAATGGATTTGCTTTGTCAAAGACTTCGCCTGAGCTCCCTGCTGAATTCCATGGTCTTTGTGGTTGGAGTAATAAAAGATGAAGTAATTTTCTTATGAGGTTTTTAGACTCTTGTGTAAATATTTGTCCAGATGTGGATTGACTACAGCTTGCAATGGAATTCCTCCGAATACGGTGGCATCAAAGTTATTCGCATACCTGCCGACAAAGTCTGGAAACCCGATATCATCCTCTACAATAAGTAAGGGTTTAGTCTAATAAATTCAGGAGTTTAGAAGATCCTAACCTTATTCTATTACGAAGACTGCGCTTCCATAGCCTCCCATGTCTATTGAAATTGTGATTTATTATCTTCCATTCTGACGAAATGTGACACCTGACACAACCATTAGTAGTTGCAAACTGAATCCACGAGTATTTGTAGTTACTGGCTTGCGACAATAAATGTGGCGGTCGGATTTTAAATCCCGAAGGTATAACCGATTCCCATCATGTGTGAACACAAATTCCGGCTTTTACCCGTTTGATGACCCTTAAACAGCTTCCCATAAAATAGACCTTTTGCCCTACATTTAGCACGGCGTGTTAAATAAAAGCGCTAATTTTCGGTGAAGAAATACAAATAATTTCGCGATTTCGACGGTACCCCATGCAGTTGAAAATGCTGGACAAGCCACTATTGGAAATTTCAAATTCCATGACCGTTTGACCTTTCTGCGACTTGCCAAGTGAAAAATTTTCGTTGGAAAAAGTTCGCCGTAGTGTTTCAAGTTCCGCGAATTATTTCATCAACATGATTGAATACAAAAAAATTGCAAAAATTCTCAACTGCCCGAAACTCTACAAGGATACACCACAAAAATTTTCAAATTATCTGACTCAACCTACTTGAGATATAGCCATAAGTGTACTGTCCACAATACGTTGACGCTCCCCTGGGTAAAATACCCAGAACGCTCCCCTGTATTGGTGCAGTAAGGACTTCTACAGTGGAGGCATGGAATGCAAATCTAAAAACGAAGCCTAAAACTAACTCGGAGGTTTCATGAAATTTGTTTGGCATTCTTCTATTTAGTTTGAAGTGTCACATTTAAAATCATTTTCCCAGATTTCGGTTCCGCGTTATTCACGAACTTGGTAGATACGAAAGAGTTTTGACCTGTAGTCTTGTCACACAAGTCCGTCTAGATAGCCATTAACTAGAAAATAACTCCACACATTAGTTCTGTCGGAACGATAAAACATAAGGTATTGTTTAACTTTAGAGGGAACTCCTCTAACAATTTCCATCCACTTATAATAAATTATTTCTCTTATAACGGTAATATATTTCCGAGGACTTGAAAGGGAGTTTTGCATACTGAAAATGTTCTCCTTTGTTTAACGATGTGCAGCGCAGACAGTCAATACAACTTGGCAATTCTCAGCACGAACGTGATTGTGAGCTCAGACGGAAACTTGACTTGGCTCTCCACCGTTATTTTCAAGTCATCTTGCCAAATTAATGTGGAATATTTTCCTTTTGATGAGCAACAGTGTGACATGAAATTTGCAAGTTGGACTTATGATGGATTTCAAGTAAGTCTACTTTCCAGTTGGTTTACTTTGTCAATGAGTGAAAGCATAAAGTTATTATATCTGTTTTATATGAACATAATACGGCTACAACGTGATGCTGACATTAGTTAACATAAATAAGGAAACTCCGAGTTTAATTAAGTGAAACTGTATTACACAAACAAGATTTAATTATAATCTGGAGACATTTCATTTATCATCATGGCGGCTATATGCACATACAATTATTGTTGTAATTTCCTATCAAATGGCAAGAACTATCCATCTGCGACGACAGCTTTTAGCAATTTTTGGGATTGAATTATTTCGTCATTATTTCGTTATTTGAGAAATTAGAGTAGATGATACTGTCAACGGTTGATATAAGTTCGCCATCAGAAAAACTTTTCGAAGCCCGTGCAGAACCAAACCACGAAAAATTAGAATGACGCGCTAAACAAGGCATTTCACTGGTCTCGTATTTCCCAAGCCGCAAAATTATAGCGTATTACTCGGTTGTCAGCACTGGACTGACATATCAAAATTGAACAGATTCCCTAATTTCAAGTACAATTAAAATACTGAAATTGTTTTGTGGTGAGTTTGTGACGAGAAGCTCACAAAATCATATTAGTCAATGTCACACTCAGATTTATTCTGTCTATTTGCACTGCTCACCTTAACCCATCGAATTAAAGAAGTCCTATTAGTTTCTCTTGGATTTTTGGTAGAAACAATACAATGTGAGAAAGATTCCGAGATGAAATTTGAGTTACATTCTTCCATTTCCTCCATTCTTCTTGAAGAGTGAAGGATACTTTCCTCTCAAGATAAATTATTTTTACCTACTACTTTCTCCAATGCTACTACTGCTTCATCAAACCGGTGCCGTGATTACTCTTCTGTGCTCAATTCTACTACTACATAGTTTTCCAAAATGTAACAAACTGTACAAGTTGGGAGAGAAAGAGAGAAGGGATGAATAATGCACTAGACAGAGTCCTGTTCTCTTCTCGGTTGGTTGGTTGGTTTCAAGCGGAATGGCACGGCAAAGTAACGGTAACACGGTAACAAGACAAAACTATAGAGCTACAAAGACATTAAACCCAAGTTTTCTGCATACTCTTCCAGCCCCTGTGCCCTATTCGAATGAATTCACTTGAGAGCGTTTATGCTTTAAGCTTCAGTGCACTACATCATTTCTATTGACGAACTTACGTCCTCATTATTCATTTTCTTTCATAATAGGTTCACACATATCAGTTCACACTTCAAATTTTCATCAAAATAATATTCTCATAGACATTACCAACACACCCTATATACTTTTCATTTAGCTTTCTCCTGGAGAAAGTTAGTAGAATACTATTATAGATGGAAGATTGGATTCTCTCGAATGGTGTATGTACAGCCTAATATGTCCGCGTACCCTTATGCACTAATCGTAAGTTAACACGTACGAATTCATGTACATATACATAGTTGTTTGAACTGAGTTGTATTTGCTGTATGTCGGAGATTCTTGTGGAAAAGTAACCGCAAACGCTTTCACTCGTTTCATTATAGTGGATCACGTACTCTGCAGTTGTAGGCACAGGATATTTATTGTGGTTAAACTGGCATAAGTCTTTCCCAGAAATCACAGATTTTACAGACTTTAATGTTGCGGTTATTGCTTGTAGTTTGGAACATTTAACACGATGTTATTAAATTCGTGCGAAATGTTCATCTCTTCTGTCGATGTCTTCTTCTGGTGAAAGCCAGAGCGAAGAAATTGTCAACAGGAAACAGCTTGATTTTGGCAGATTATCGAATTGCATAGAGTGCTGTCATGCTTTACTCGTTTGTCAATTTGCAAAAACATAAATATATTTCGAGATACTTTCAATATAAATGAAAAATGACATCCCAAGACATTGGAGAGGAAAAGGTGACGGCGAACTAGAAATTCACTTCCTCCTTAAGGAGTTGCGTTCTGGAGAAGTGGGCGTTAGAAGCGGTGACAAATTCAATTTCCTTCTACATCCAAGTCTTTCTGTAATTTCCTTCTTTCAAGACCTGAAAGACATTTCGTTTCATTTTGAGTTTTCTGTGCCTTCAGTCAACTGCAATTAGGCAGCGCGTTTTAGTTGTATTGAAAAAGGTGGGTCACAGTCGCATCACGAACGGAAGCATATGAAGGAGGATCTGACGAGCTTGAATTTCTCAAGTTCCTACCTTTATCAATTCCTCCTTCAGACTTGAGACTCGGACTAATCTCTAGTTTTGATTTCTCTGACAAGAGTAAGACTGAAACTAGTATTAAAGGGAGATTACTTGGAGAGATTCACCAATAGAACAGATAAGTTCCTTGTAATACCCCATAACACGAGGCAATTAAATGTAAACCTTTGAAACCAGTTTGGAACTAAGCTTTCACATACATGTTGTGGATTCCTTCAATCCGTTTAAGTGGCCAATATACCACTTACGGGTACTAATAACTCAATTATTTTGTAATACCGTAAATTACCTACTAGAGCTTCCGTATTCTATTCATTCAGGTGGGTTCAGGTGGGAAGACTTTCACCACTTTCTCCATTAGGTTACATGTAGGAAGCTGGAGAGAGATCCGCGGTTTATTTGAGCCCCGTGCTGTATTCAGCACCGGTGGTCTATTAGGTCATTTACGGTATTCCAACTAGTCGAGTTTTGCCGGTTTAATAAATCCTCCTTATATTATTCTGCGTTGGAATTTCTAAATGAAATTGGTATGAAAAGAGAATATATTAATGGATGTTCAAATTGGCACCCGTAAAGAGTACAGACAGCAGATTTACACTTGAAGCTTTTATTTTATATCCATACTACCCTTTGCAACTGTTTCGCAGAGAAGCTCAAAAAGATAAACTGTCATGTCTGATTCAGACGAGTGCCCTGTTGTAGTTGATCAATTTATTCAGGTGTGATGACCAATAAAATTCGTTAAGTAAAATTAATTTCGACAGAGAAAGAATTGTCAAGCCTCCCCTACCAGCGTCAGTTTTTTTGAGAATGAATGGTTTGCCGGTTTCTGTCTGAAAACCCCGTGGTAGTGGTAGGTATACGTATGTAGTATATATGACACGTGCATAATAAATAATCTATCAGTATATATATAATAGTCCCATTTATTTAATCTCTTCACTGGCCAGTTATTCATTTTGACAAATATTTTATTTACCGTAAATGACCGAATGGACGGCCGGGTGTTTCTTTAAAAACGGCACTAGTCCACCCGGCGTTGAGCACTGGGGTGAATAGAACCACGCCTCGTTGTGGAACAACCAGCTTCGTGACACGGCGTATAATCGGACCCAGTGTCTTATTAGTCATTTGGGGTAATTAAAATTACGGCCTAAATGAATATTAGCGGTACTAGATGGGGAGGATTCACCAGACAAATCGAGACCCTATTCCGCGGGATGCCCTGCATTATTCCCTTTTGACTTGATATGTACACACACCCGTAATCTCAACTTGAGTTAGTATTTCCACTTTTCAAATCCAGATTACAATAATCTAGATTTGGAGCTGGCATATAAACTAATTTGTGAGTCAATGTGACTCCAGTTATATTTTGTGGGTTTTGTGTGAAATGATTTATGCGAATTCGAGGGTGTAGGGTGTTAGTTTATGCTACAAATTCTGCGTATTCCTTCTTCAAAAAATAATTCATTTGAATGCACGTAGATTTGAAGTTTCAAAAATCATTCTTTATATTTTTGTATAATTTGGATAGGAATATCACAATAATCAAGAAAGAATGAAAGAATGATCTCAATTCACATTCCATTGAGAGCACTGCGAATTCTAATAGATGAGAGTATGTGACCTTTTTAAATTAGTTCTGCCCGTCGAATTTGTTTTTGTTAATACACTTAATTGAAACAAAGTAATGGCATTTCTCCAGCATGTTAAACTCGTAAGTAAACCCTGAGTTTTGTAGGTTCCTTGGACACGGTAAGATTATTTAGGAACAAATGTAGAAATGTATGCCGAGGAGTAAAAGTAAGACACAAAAACTGAAGTGAACAGGAAAAGTGTACTGTTAATTTAAGTCAAACCTACTGAGAACAGACAATCAGACAATCAAGCTGTGTAGTAATCAGATCAGTAATTCGATAAATAATTCCAAACACGCAGAACTTTTGAAATCCTTTGACTTTTTTTAAATCAAATTTAAAAAGTTGAAAGTGAAGAGCCTACTTGGTATGTTGGGTTTGTCGACAGCTTCATTCCTCACAAATATTAGTTGAAGTTGTGGAAAGACTGAGGATGTCGATCTGTTTCGCACGTTCGTTTCGTCCCAGTCCGTGAATCCGTACGGAAAAAAATGGTGGCGTTTGTCAGTTTCTTTTCAAGCATAGGATTAGGCCATTAGATTTTTAGTCCTGAGAGTCCAAAATACGAAAGCCGATGCAAGGAATGGACGAAGTAACTTGAATCTAGCTTCTAGATTTTGGTGTTCCGAAATGGATATGTACAGAAGCTTAATTCTCAATTAACTTGAAATGTCAACAGGGAACATAAAGTGCACAATTTCAGAAAACAGCATGAGTATGTCTGGATTTGTTAACAAATCTAAAGGTAAAAGTAACCGATTTCTGTATTTCCGTGGATTTGAGAGACATGATGACACGGCATTGTTGTAGTAAATAACGCGATTTTTAAGTCCTAATTTCACACAGGGGAACACAATTCATATTCACTATGTATGTTCAATCACACACGAGAGAAGAGAGTTGGTCTTTAGCATTTAGAAACCTTGATGGAACGAACAAGGGTTTGTCAATGCTTGTAGAATTTAGAAATTCGTATTTCTTTCATTTCCATCTCAGAATTCATCTCATCATTTCACTTTTACTTTATCTTGGCTTGGTGTTCTCATTCCCTTACACAGAATGTTCTGACTGTTATTGTGCGTATGCATAATTTACAAGACCGGAGAGAAAAGAGGGATCGAATTCCGCAAGGAATTCCCTGCCACAACTTACTTCTCGCAATTCTGACGGGTCTCGCTCGATATAATACCAAACCGAATCCCTAAAATACCTCTATTTACCACAGCGTAAAGCACCAGATATTATTGGTTCTCGATCTATTTTTACAGTAGCATTTACTGGGCATTCTTATTTACCGAATTTTTCATTCAAATTGTGGACTTCTATTTTTGTCATTCCAGCATTGCGTACGGAATACTGCGAAGAAAAGACAATTGAATTATAAAGTTAAATATAATATTTTACCGTAATGAGAAAGTAATGTGATGCAATAAAGTTTTCACGTTCAGAAATTCTTCCGGGGGAATGTTTGGACAAAGTCCTCAGCCATTCAAGGAATCATGCGTTAAGATCAGCGGCGGCACCACTCGAAGCTACTGAACTCTCAACTTCCTGCATAGTTATTTTGAGGGATTTATAATTTTCAACCTTGCTAGATTTTTTGTTTTCAATATTCAATTACGCTTCAATTTAATATCCACTCTAAGTTGGACAAGTCACGCTGTCACCATTCAATAATGCTGACGTTTGGAGACTCTGTTAATTGGTAAAAAGAATGGACTCGGTCACTTACCTGCTCGTTTCAATAAAGAGGAGGTTGGTTCATAGTATAACTACTTACTACTTCAGTTATTGCTGTACAAGTCTTGTCCCACAGGACGTTAAGCTGATTAATTTCGATATGGAACACGAGAATAAAAGGACATTTGATATTGATTTGACCCACAAAGTAATACTTAATGGATCGAATTTTGAACAAAGAGGGATTGGAGACATCAAAAGTAGGGATCCAATATCATATCTCTAATACTTGGGACGGTTGAATACATTCAATATATCATTGGAGAGTAGAAACGATTGTGTGTGCGTCAAGTGGAGATCCAAAAACATAGCACATACTTTCATCCAGAGGCATACGTTTTTTCCAGTCAGAAAGGATTTAGCAGTCTTGAGCTCTGATATTACTGAAGTGTGTTTACAGTAGACATGCTTAAATCAGCTACATGTAACACTATCGTCAAACTTGAAGGACTTTCGTTCTAGCTTATTGGAAATATTTATATGATGCAGATCCTCCATCATCCGTCCTTTCAATATATGTAGCACTACACACTGTGCGACCAATTCAATGGAATGTCAGACTGTAATAACTTTAAGTTAGTCATTTATGGTTATACCAGCGTCTGCTTAGGTTGAATTGCAGCTCTAAGATGAATTGCATTTTGTGAATAATTTTAATGGGAAAAATGACATGGATTCGCACACGGAAAAATGAAACCTGAATTTATGGATTTGTATGAAAACAGGAAACTTTCCACATGACACGGTACTCATTTCCTAGATGAGTTATAATGGTTGTAATTAAAAAACTAATTTGGAAAGAATAGTTTCGAATTCAGCAGAAAACACTGAGCCAGGGTATATCCAATGCGTACGACTAAAACTTCTCGCGTGTACGGTTGAACAGGAATATTTATATGCGTCAAGTTTTGTTTCCTGAACATGGCTGCATTTTCCCCGTCTACAACATTTTCTACTGGTACAAAAATGTTTACAACAACATACATTGAATGTAAGACCATTCGGGAGCAGAAACATCTTGGCCTTTGCGTCAGACGCAGAATTCCACGAACCTACGATAGATCCTACTGACGACGACAGAAATAAGTAGAGTGAACAATATGTGAGTAATTTCATCATTGAATGGGACTTATTTTTACAATTTTTACTTGAAGGTCAATTTGGTGATCCAGACAGAGGAAGTGGATTTGTCAAACTACGTGAGAAATGGAGAATGGGACTTGATTATGATGCAGCAAAAGAGACACGTAGTCTACTATTCTTGCTGTCTAGAGCCATATCCGGATGTCACGTACTCCATTGTACTACGACGAAGACCTCTTTTCTATGGTGAGGCTTACTTTCGGTTCTATCTAACGACCACGAGTGCATCGATGTATTATAAGATGCTTACAAAATTTTATCTTATCGAAAGTTAATTCATACTTTTCAATATTGCTAAAAGTCGAGAAAGTCATGTAAAGAGTAGAAAAGTCGGGGTGGGGGGGGGGGGGCGAAAGTCAAGTAGAAAAGTAAAGCGGGTAAAAGTCAAGTAGACAGGTTATGTAGAAAAGGAAAGGAGGTGAATGTCAATTAGAAAAGTGGAGGTGAAATTAATTTAGAAAAGTAAAGGAGGTGAAAGTCAAGTAGAAAAGTAAAGCTGGTAAAAGTCAAGTAGAAAAGTAAGGGGGTGGATGTCAATTAGAAAAGCGAAGAGATGAAATTAAAGTAGGAAAGTAAAGAGGGTGAAAGTCAAGTAGAAAAGTAAAGCGGCTAAAAGTCAAGTAGAAGAGTAAAGGGGGTGGATGTCAATTAGAAAGTGAAGGGATGACATTAAAGTGGAAAAGTAAATGGGGTGAAGGTCAAGTAGTTAGTTGAAGGGGTGAAAGTCAAGTAGGCAGGTCAAAGGGGTGAAAGTCAAGCAGAAAAGTTAAGTAGACAAGTCAATGGGTGAAATTCAGGTAGAAAAGTTAAGTAGACAAGTCAATGGGTGAAATTCAGGTAGAAAAGTAGAAAAGTCGAGGTGGTGAAAGTCAGACAAAAAAGTAGAAAAGTCAAGAGGTGGCAGGTCAAGCAGACAAGTCAACGGGGTGAAAGTCAGGTAGTAAAGTAGAAAAGTCAAGGATTGGAAGTCAGATATACAAGTCAAGGGGGTGAAAGTCAAATAAAGTCAAGGGGTGAATGGCAAATCGACAGTTTGTATTACGACGAACACTTATTTTTATGGAGAGGCATATTCTCAAGTAGACGGGTTGAATCGATGTACGAGGGCTGCCCCATAGAGAATAAGAATGTATTTTTGACAACATATAGTGTCACTGGTGCTCGATACTTTTCCTACTTAGGTTTCAAGCTATCCATATCAGTTTAAAAAAATATTTAGGTTGGGCCTGAAGAAAGTTTTACACACTCGTATTTCAGATTAGTTTAACCACATTCGAGAAAAGATAAACACCTGTAGAGTTGTGACTTACTTATAAGATAAGATAGAGCATTGTTCTTATAAGTTGTGACCAAATTTTGGTGAATTTCTGTTGGCAATTTCTTATTTAAAACTAAGAATTTGATGACAGTACGCTTCTCTAATCTCGTGTTTTCCCTACAAATGCCAAATCTTAAATGGAAAAGTTATTTGTGCTAGAACCTGCCGGCCGAAAATCAGCAACTGACTTACCATAATCATTTATAAGGAATGTCCAGGAATTTCCTTGCAATTTTGAGGCTAGCAAAAATGCTTAGCTTTTGTGGGGCTGCCCTCGTTTTGTAGAATACTTACAAAACCTTATCTTATTAAAAGTTAATTCATACTTTTCTTCAATATATTGGGAATAAGGTGTATTCATCCACTAGTGCAGAGTGATAGACATTTGACACTCTCACTTAAATCTCTGAATTCTCTCATAATGAGATATATTAAGTTAATTCTACAGAATACAAGAAAATAAGTAGGGGCGTTCAGCCGTCAATGCACTGAATAGCCGTATATTTTCTGAATTCTAGCGTAAAAAGGAATCCTCCACCTGACATGACTGTGAATTTAAATGTTCGCTCTCTTTAATGCCAAACTCCAAGCAGAATTAATGAACTGTTTCATATAAGTATTTCAGTTGTTTACTGTGTATAATTTTGGAAGATGCTTGTTTGTTTGACGGTAAAATACACTCATATAATTGAAGGATGACTTTGAGTTGTTTAAAAATCGGAATTACTATTGTTATACACTTCCGGTTACTTTATAAATTCGTAGAAGGAAGAATGACTTTATGCTGCATGGTACGAAAGTTATTACAACTATTTTCACAATGAATTTGTTTCACAGTATTCAACTTGATTCTGCCATGTGTTCTAATATCCGGCTTGGCACTCTTAAGCTTCTACATGCCGTCAGACTCTGGAGAGAAAGTGACACTTGGCATAACAACACTGCTTTCCATGACAGTCTTCCTGATGGTGATTGGGGAAAGTATGCCTCCGACGTCTGAAAAACTGCCGCTAGTAGGTCCGTATAAGACTACATATAAATACTATTCTTTCCTTTCTTTTCATTTAAACAAAGTCAACTCCTTTGTAGTGGACAAAAATTGAATTCGCTTGAAAGGATTGTACATCAAACATCAGAAAAGTTTGAGTTTGGTCCTGGGATCTAAGAGCATGTTGTCAGGTTTACAGCGCGTTCTACAATGTAACTGTGAAATCGTAATGTACACACAAGCACATTGAACATTGAAGTCCACATTTTCTGCCTCATACTCAGGAACTTGGATTCGATTTGATCGTTTTTTTTTAATGTCCTCAACTTTGAATATATATACACACCTAATTCGGTCAGATCATTGTTAGTTATCTTTTCACCGCGTCACTATCTTGGGGAATCGATCCCTCGACAGATTTGCGGTCATTTCAATTCAATTCAATTCAAACTTTATTTACCGTGTATTGGTGTTTAATACGAAACATACAAGTATGTGTAACACATTGGTGCCAACACCCACGCACGTTCGCGAAAAATAAATTGCCTTTGGATCGCAGATCCCATAATAATTTACAACGATAATAAATACTCATTGAGATAATTTCACTTGTCTAATTAATGAATTTTGTTTCTATAATCGTTCATAAGCTCACATATATTCATACAAGCCTAATGGTTATTTTGTCTCAGTTATCGTTGTTAAGTTCCAGTTGTGATTGGTATTTTTCTTCTGTCTTCTGCTAGAATCTTAACCATTATCAAAAACGAACTTATTCTTTGTTACAATATACATATAATCAATGAAAAACATTTCGTCTAGGTTCATAATATTACAGCTTTTTGATAGTAATGTAAATATTTTTGTTATGAACTCATTCACTGAATTCTTAAATTTACCATTTGCTTGGGTTTTATTTTTTACCTTCTTCGGCACGAACGCAGGTACACAGGTTGGACAAGCCCAAGTTCTATTCTTAATCGTTTGCACGTATGATCTTTCGTTCATTGTTAATGAATATTTCCACCTGTGATAATAGTTAAAGCAGTATACACACTGCAGCATTCCAATCTCTTCATAGTTCTCATAGCTCTCATCGTTACTTGTGCACAAATCATCTTCGTAAAATATCCAATATTGTACACCATTTTGTACAGTGGGTGAACCTTCCAGCACAATTACCTCATTACATAATTTGCATGGTGGTCCCCAAATACATGCATTGGGTCCACTCGGGTCCCATTTCTCTAATGCAGGGAGACATATCTTCAAACTCAGCAAATAACATATTTCTCTCATCGTATTTTTTACAGGTTAACATTAAGACATTACTCACTGATGTACTAGCCAGTATTTTGTGCACTTGTTCATTCTCTTCCACTGATGAGAAGCTAGATGTAAACGATTCTTTTAATTTGTAAGTCGAACTACACAATGATGACGAGGATAAGCCCATTATTCAGATTAGATCATCCAAGCCAGAGTTAAAGGGGGCATGTGTTGGGTCACTGTTTGAAGGTTCTGGGTCCGAGTAAATTTCTAAGTCTTTTATTCACACATGCTAATGCAGGTTTATATATCTACACGCGACAAGCGCTGAGACTGAACTTTTCTACAGATAAAATTTATAGAAATCCACAATAATTTTTCACAAAAATCCCGAAAACAGCACTTTTAGCGCAACATTTTAATTATTTTACAATTTTCACTGGTACAATTAATTAATAGTATCCTAGTGGTCTTAAATTTATGTCAAATTTTGTCAAATTGCCACTAAATAAATTATATTCTTGAGGAGCGTAGTTACAATTACGTCCACCCTGCGTGCCTGTCCATGCCAACTTCAAATTTTCCGTAACGTAGAAATGACTCGTTCGATTGACATTGAACAGTTGTAAAAAAAAATCCTTTTACACTCCCTTACACCCCAGCGTCACCTTTAAGTCCCGTAGAATATTATGTTCCGTCTTATAATTTTAGGTTTATTCTGAATCTATGAACTATGCAAACATTCAGCCCTAAATGAATGAATAAAGATAATTAAAACAACTTTATCCGATAAGTCTAACAGAAGCAAATAATATCTAATCAAGTAAGCACAGTTGCAGTCTTGCAGTCAATAATGAAGATAAAGAATAAAAGACATTTAATGTCTTTTCTGGCTTTCATAACGTGTTTACTCAGATTTTGTTTAAAATTTGGTAAAGATGACTGAAAGTCTCTCAGATTCGGAGGAAGAGCATTTCACTGAGAAACTGCCTGAGCATTGACCGCCTTCACTAGACTAAATTTCATCTCGATAAATCCAGATTATTTCTTATGAAATAATATGTTATGTTGTATGAGCTATGGAGTTATTAACATAAATAAAAGCGTATCCAATCTTAGAAAAAGTTGGTGGTTTCTTAATGGAGGATCTGCATTAAAATGAAAGTTTTCACCCAAAACTCCATTATGACGTCTGACACACAACAGTATTGTATAAGTTGGCTATCGCCACTCTTAGAGCCACCCAATTACAGGACGTGGACCTTTGCGGAAGTGACCTCCTACCTATTCTTTCCTACTTGGCTTGGGAGAAATTGAGTACTGAATTACTAAAGTAACTCTGTCTCCATCGATGAACATTGTGCCATGTTTTACGGCGAATATCAATTAGTGAGAGTTGTAATGACCTGATAGGTTAACTTAGCTACGCAAGAAAATGTAATTGTCTTTCGGCCAACTAGTTCTTTTTTTGATTGTCTGGACTGACATGTTCCTTATAAAAGAGAAAAAACATACGTAAGAACAATCTGGAACTCTATGGAATTGACCTAATTTGATTATCGTTACTAGAAAAAGATGAATCCATAGGTCTGATTTATGAGTACTCTTCGGGAGTGTGGTGCATATTGTATATCTGTAAGGTGAGGAAGATATCTGAATAAGGATATTAACAATGGCTATGCAGCTTATAGATGGAGTCCCGGAAAAGGCAGAGGTGTGAGTTCGATACTCATCGCAGTCACAGTTTCAGATTTGGAGAAGAAGTCTTGACTTCTCCAGAACTGAAATTCACGACATGAGCTTGTCTGTCGGTTGTAAGTTTTAAATGCTAATCAATCAGCTAGACAAACTCTGACCTCTTCTAGGGATTGTGTTGCATTCTTATGGAGGAGTCAAACAGCTCTTAGTAAACCGTATTCTAGTCCGGCAATAAATTGCGTAGGCAATTTATAAGATGCGCCTATGGTATTCCTTATCCACAATGGCCTGTATTTCATTGATGTTCCACTCTTGACTAAATCTCTAAACTTTAAAACTTTTTTTCCGTTTCTTATTGACTTCTTTATTAGAATATACATTAATTTTTTGTTACATTTTATTTGGTTTCATCAAATTCTGCCTAGCAGTTTTCGCACATCAGGGGAATAGACTTCTTGAATTTTTGTTTGCCACATTTCTTTCTCCGAAAAGTTCTCTACATTTCATACGCTGGTCCTAATTAGGTCCCACCAATAGTTTCCTCACAAAGTCAGTCCAAAGAAATTGGGTCACAACCTCAAAACCGGGACTTTTTTTCACTTATTCCTTATTCCTTATTTCACTTACCAGCTTATTGAGAGAACCCAATCGGCCATGATATTTTGCATTATTTTTAAATTGATTGATTGAAGCTACGCAAACGCATGCAACTACTTTTACCGAGCAGATTACGTAACGTATTGTTTGGGCTAATTGTACTCATTTGCGCGGGATGCGGTAATAGATCAAACACGCTTTAGGCCCCTCACGTATTGACGCATCGCCGAATTAATGATATACTGGAACTTTCTCAGGCGAAGGTTTGAGATGAAACAACCAAAATGTGAAGAATTCTTTTTTCTCATGAGTTGGCACTTGGTCGTCTATTCGTATTTTCGTATTTGGGTAAACGGGAAGAGATTATTCGTCAATGCGGAAGTTCCAGTGTTTTCCTGTGCCGAAAGATGAGAATTTAATGGATAGTAGTGCATCAATGCAGTTGCAGCTCCTTCCCAAAAATCCCAAATGCCTGTACGGGATAAGCTGAACCAATCCTATAACCATCTCAGCGTTCTAATTGAACACTAATGTCCTTTCTAAGTGAAAAACTCATCGATTAGTCTCTCTCTATCATTTGAACTCCTCGAATCTTCAGCTCACCACTCAACATGAGTTGGTTGCTGGAAGCCATCGTAGCGTGGATACTGTGAGAACTGAGTGTGAAGAAGCTTTGCTGAAGATCTTCTTGGTGCCATTCATCCAATTTTCTTGTAGGACTTTCTCCTTCAATCTGGCTTGAAATGATTCAGTGTGTTTTCTGAATAAAGCCTTTCAACATTTTTGGCTGGGATTCCTATAAACATAATTACTTGATTTCTTGGTTTGAATTTTCATCTCAGGAGATTCCGAATAATAAGGGAGACCCCAACAATAACAGAAAGAATGCATAGTTTGAATAATTTTTCAATGAAATGATGAGTTTTGAAAAAAATTTAAATGTTTTACGCCAATCAGTTCACTGACGGCAGACTGTGGAAAGCATGATCGCATGAAAAATATATTTATTTCCATTGACATTAGGTCCACGAATTACTGCGTGATTGATTTCATGCAGGTAACCATGCTTCTATTCTGGATAATATATTTTTCCCCTTCAAAAATTCTGACGATCGAAAATAACGCATTTGTTTCTACTGTATTGGATTTTGTAAGTGAATTTCTATTTTCTATCCACAGGTCTATATTACGGGGTGACAATCTCCCTAGTGTCATTCGCTACAGGCCTCTCTGTCGTCACACTAAACATTCATCATCGAGGGATGCGTGGTCGACAACTTCCCGCAGTTATGAGGATATTCGTGTTCCGTTTCCTCGCACGAATTTTATTTCTTAGATTGGATTTTCCTAAACGGGAACACAGTGAAGATCAGTCACCAACTGCTTCCCGGGCTCATTCAACAACATCTAGACGACTCCCCGTGGTGAAATGTTACTTTAACAGTTCTAGGTCAAAGTCCACGCAATAGTAAAAGTGCACTTTTTATTCCTGTTTTTAGTGCGTTAGAAGAAAATATGAAGTGCCCAAATTTAATCTCAAAAGCAACACGCACATGTGTTTGACATTCACTGCCGTGCTTTTGTATAACATTAAAATAAGTATTTTCCGATTCAGGGGGATACATGGAGAATCGTCTATCCGGACATGCCGTCAACTCCGCCTAATTTTTGTTCATGTGAAGCTCACTCTTTTGCAAACTCTTGGAGACGAAGTCGTGGCACACCAGCACCTCACTTGTACGTGTGTGTGTTACTTAGTTAATTTCTTTTATTCAGGTCAAAAATATCAGAAGAAAATATCATCATTTATTAAACGATAATCACAGTCGTTACATCAACGCTAGTTACAAAAAGGTTTTTACGAAAAACTTAGAATGACTTAATATGGCTCGTGATTAATCTTGAGATCGCGTCATGTCCAATCTTGTACTTCTAATACTCCAATTTTAACCCCCCCTTTCCTAAAGTCTACTTATGCTTTCATTCGTTTATTAATTTCAGTTCGCCCTTTTAAGATCGTTTATTTGCGTCTTTAAAAATCCTAGATGGAAAATGTGGCCGGATTTTTTTTTGCTCCTTCTTTTGTTTTTCACTAGGTCAAATCAAAACTGAATTCTTTGTTGACACTGCGTCAATCTTAATCAAAATATGCATACAAAATTCCGACAATAATCGTAGTCCGGCCAAAATAAAGGGATAGAGGGCCTCACCCCATTGAATTCGTTAATATTTTAGGAACGAAGAACACACTAGCAAGTATTTTTAAGTCATTTCAAAGCACCCCATTGATCTTTGTTTACCGATCGAATAGAGCCCTGGCGCCGTCTAGGCTAGGATCTTGGGTCTCCCGAATCAATTTGGTTATTATACTTGAACTGTTTGGACTAGGGAACTTTATGACATCAAAAATTCTCTGACTCCCACTATTTTCCCAGCTTTCTCCATATAACCCAATAGAGAAAGTGGTGAAAGTATTTCACTTCTGAATCTGCCTTACAGTCAACGTGCTCAACTCTCTGGTGCACCCTATTGTGTACGCTACGGTTTCTGATTTCCATCAACTAAAGGTTCAGACGCCGATTAAAAATTTAGATTTCGACTCACCACAAATAAGTATTGTTTTCAAAATGGAAATATTATCCCGCACCCCGTCGGAATTCTGTTCACCTCGGAAATGGAAAAAGAAAGTTCACCTCAGATAAGAGAACTAAGAAAAGGTCCATACTCCGTGGACTGACATGCAAAGAACACTTCTTATTTTATGTAATTGTTGCAGTATTCATAAATCGGATTATAAGATATGTCATGTCCTTGGCGTAGATGTGCATCATACGGTAACCTGAATAGACCTGGAGAGAGGTGTGGAGGTTGCTGTGGGGGCACGAGTCACTTCCGTCCAGTGATGAAAGTGCGAGGAATTCCATTGGATGCAAGTGATTCGCATCATCATCTTCCACATCATTATCATCACATGACTACACGGGATGACATTTCTGTCAGTGGAAAATCCAACGACTATGAGGGTTCTTTCCCGTCCTCATTTCAAGCAAATTCAGCACAATCCTCTACTTCAACACCTCCTCTCAATCGACGTATCTGTTGTCTTCTTGAAAGAGTCGTCCTCACCATGGAAAAGAACGAGGACCGAATGGCTCTACAGGATAAGAAGGATATTATAAAACTTGAATGGCAAATGGCTGCACTCGTGATTGACAGGTGAGTATTAATTTGTCACCTCGATTTTATTCCTTCAAAAATGATCAAGTTCTAAATACTGTTCTTGTAAAATTGTAGACTCCTTCTTTGGATTTTTGTCATTGCTACAGTTGGAGCCACATTTGGAATACTCTACATGTCTCCTCACACCAAATTATTTTCTATGTAGTCCAAATTGTAAATTATAAAACTTTGTCACTAGAAAAAAATGGTCCAATAAGAGAGAGAATCAATGAACCATACATAAATCGCGATTGAAGGTTTCCTTATTGTGTATTAAAATGACTTTACCTAATTACCCGTTCGTGTCTCAGTAGACACTACTTAAATATAATTAAATTTTCGTTACCAATCAGATCCACATCCTGCCTTACGAACAGACGCTTTCTATTACCAACACCGCATAATACCTCAGAAAATAGCCGATTAGATAGAATGCCTAATGTGTCTAATAAAACTCGGAGCTAAAATATAAATTGGGTCTTTCATCCACTTTATCCATATACCCATATGTGGAGAAAGTGGTGAAAGTAATGAAAATTGGATTTGATTTGTTTCGGTCTCTTTTAACTTAATATTCCGAAGTATTCAAACATACAAGTATGCAATTTGATTGTCTTAACATGTCATTTAATTGTGAAACACAAACGGAGCGCTGGAGCAGGTGGAGAGGAGACCTCTTCTGACCTGGCCAGAATAAATATAACCTCGTGGATCTGATCGGTCATTTATGGTATATTTCGTATGCATCGCTATAAATACAGGAACGCATTTTGCAAGAGACTGCACAAATCCGAACAATCTTGTTGGCTCTACCTGAAAGAGAATTGACCAAGGCAGTAGAAGCGAAACTACTTCAGATCTTGATCAGCACCTCAATCAGGTATAGTGATTGTGACCAAGTTTTGAAGTTAAAGTTTGTAAGACCGGTTGGCAAAACGAGATTCATTCAAAAATAGAAGTTGCATATTTCTAGGGATTGTAGACCTATATACTGGGATATCCCATTAGAAAAAAAGGACACGGACCATTGAGTGACGCCATCGACTTAGTGACGTAACGGCATCACACACAGTACATACTAAGCATGCAACGTCCATCGATTCTGTGCTTAAACAGTCAAGAACGCTCAAAAGTAATTTAAACTTTTGGCAATAAATATAGAACTATT
>JAQFYE010001644.1:0-21691 GCA_034694305.1 Protaphorura glebata | reverse complement strand
AAAGTTTTGACCAAACTTTCGCCGTTCCTCCGACACCGCAAAAGTTTGGTCAAAACGGTCCTCTCTGCCTCTTAAGGTTTTTGAACAGTAAACAATACAGCTTTTGTTTGTTGATATTTCAATGGCATGGGGGTTGTCCAGCTGATTTTTACGTTAACTTAATTCTGTTGTGGTCGCCTCATGTTTTCATTAAAAAGCGGAAATTTTGGATTGGGTTTCAGATTGGCCTAGGGAAGGTACCTCTAGCTGTAGGAAGGAGTTTTTCCTTTTTGCAGGCATTTTCTGCCGGACTTAACCAAAAGAATGAATTCCGTATTATTGAAATAGGACGAGTTTCTCCACTCGACCATTAATTTATTTGCTTTTTAGAAAATTGGACTGGCCAGCATGTTTGAATTTACATAATGCGTTTTAAAACGGACATCGCTAAAATCCAATCTGTGGCTTATCTACCACATGATCGTTCAAACTTATGTATTATACTCTGATTTGCAATTTTATCTTGGTGAGCCATCTCATTTGGTTCATTCGATATCCTCACAAATTGAGCTAAGCAATCTGTGAAAGTGTGGGTTTGTTGTTAAAATCGGCTACAGGGTGGGTAATGATCTCATAAATTCACAAAAACATGAACAGAACTACCGGACGCTGCTCGGGATGGACTCGAACGTGAGGTTGATTCAACGATTATTGCCAACGCACCATACCAGAGAATCCGCTGCGAGAACATCCCATGCAGTTAAACGAGCAACTCTCTTTTTGTTGCAAAAAAAACTCAATTCCAAAGTAGTCACGTTTTTATTTGGTCAAAATGATTTACGTGGGTAATTTTGAAAAGTGCGTACCGTGGTTAGAAAATGGTAAGTAAAAAGGTCAAAGTTCATCTGAATGAGAACCACTTAAATTTCTGACTTACGATTTCACTTTGTCATGAAATTCGGTATAAGCGTAAAATAATGCGAAATAGTGACGCAATAAAGCAGCCCCTGTTGTGTTGCTATGTCGGAGGTCGGAATATTTATTTATTTATTCACAAATTGAACGCCCTCTGACGAGGTCATAAAATATGCTCGCTAAACTTCCCATATACAGCGTGTCCCAGAGAAAGCGTACCATTGTTTGACCATATTTTGACGTAGTTACAAGAATTTTTGTTACGGTCAGCCCGGAATTATTGATAACTTCAAAAAATTTATTTTATTGACATAAATCATCAAAATAAAAATCATTGGGACAGTGGAACTCATCCATAAAACTAATTTCAAGTTTAAGTTAATAAAATGAATGTGTGGTTTACGTTGACAAAAAGATTTCTAAAATTTATCAATAATTCCAACCTGACGGTAACATAAATTCTTGTAACTACGTCAAAATGTAATCAAACAATGGTGAGCTTCCTCTGGGACACCCTGTATTCGAAAACGAGTCCATTTTGCCCTCAAATTAAAACTTTTTCGTCACAACCCGGAAAACAAACCTGAATTCCTTTACGCCAAACATTTCTAGAGTGATTGACTTGAGAATAACAAAAAATCCCCGGAAATACGCTGTTACGATTTGACACGTGACAGGCGAGCACACGGTTTCTGTCCTAGTTGTCTGCTTATTTGACTACCGGGTATTTTTTCGTTCCGGTTCAAGATACATTTTAAAATGAGTGTTCCTGTCCTAAGATATTTCCATTCAGAAAATTCATGAATGAATCGACGACGCGATGTTCAGAGCAATTCACGGTTCACACCCGCATATCTTGAGTAACTAAACTCGGCCACATTTCTGGATTCCATTTCATATTCTACCTCTACCTTCATTGTTCATTTTTGACTTTGACAGACTTGATGACATAATTCCTGAGTCTGGATAATAAAAGAGCCCGGGTTCTTTAGTCACATTTGACTGACATTTTCGTCGCTTCGGTTCTTCCTTTGAAAGGTGGATTGACTTAACTGTAGACTGTAGTGAAATTGAACCGCCAAGCGGTGATCCGGAAAAGATCGCTTAAGCGAGAAGAGCCTTCATTGTTATGAACACCTTGTTTTGTCCCTGGGGACCATTATTCTACTTAATACCTTCCACGGCCTTTTCAAACTATGTATTGTATTGTACTCTTGTTACCTTTTGAATTTAATCCTAAAACCTATGCTGCGCTAGTTCTGACACTCAGCAAAAGAAAAGCCAATTGTGGTATACATGTTTTGACGAGGAAACTAAATTTCATGTAAAACTTGAATTTTCGTATAAAAATATATGTATATATGTGTATATAAGACAGGCTGCTGCCATTACCACTAATGCAAGAAAAATTCTGCTTGCATGGGCGGATCCGGTGTGTATCAGAAATGCTCCTTGAAGTTTTCGATAAAAAAAATCCAAAGTTTGAGGTCACCACAAATTGAAAACTACAGCTACGATACCCGCCCTATAGAAAGGGATCTCTTGCTAGTATTACATAGTGACAATCAACGGTTGCCTCTTCGATAAGACCTTAATTACTACTCGGGGTACCTTCCCTAGGCCAAAGTTCACTTAAAGCTCATCATTGTCACGTAATTCCTCTTGGGATTCCCTTAAACCCGAGTTACAATGTGCAGGAATAGCTTCATAAGAGGTTTCTACCTTTCCTGCCACTGGAGGTACGTTCCCTAGGCCGAATTGGGTCCAACCCTTGTAAAACTCACATAAAGATGGTGCAAATATGACTTCGAGTTGTTCATATGAAGGATGTCCCTTGTGAAACTAAATTTTAAACTAGATCTTAGGAAATGTAGCTCTCTGGGTCTGGAGTCTGGACCTGTGAATGAAAAGTCAGTTCCGCTATTGAAAATTGAAATCGTTTGGGTCGACGGTTACCTGTTTCCCTCTCACACCGCGGACCTTAGCCATGGCGCGGCTTATTTCGGCAAAGCTTAAGGTTTCAATTTCAAACCTGGCCTTTGCATGGAATCCTGGTCCTTAATCCGATTTCAAATGCTTATGTATGTACATTGTACATGCATAGTCAAACCTTCTCTCCAGATAATATTTCCCGTGCTGTGTAACGTTAAGCAAATATTTTCCTAAACTTTTGAACTGTCCTCCTTCGGAGTTGACGAAGATCAGATTTTCAAAGATTACTTATGTAACGTACTTTCCGGGTGGTCTGGTCTCCCAAACTCACACTTGTTTCTGGACTAGAATAGGAATCAAGTGAAGAAGGTACATAAATTTATCTTGACAACGCTGTTTTACTAGGTGAGTTCATACTCATCATATAAAAGAATCGAGTTTGTTCTTTCAAAACTGGTGACACTACAGTTATGGAGACCAGTGTCATTTTGCATCACTTTTTTTGACAGTAGAGTAGTTGTCGATTATTTTGGTCACTTTTACGGAGAATTTGAGAAATGACAAATAATTGCATTTTATCACCAAACTTCAGAATTTCTATCAAGAAATGTAAGTTGAATTATTTATTTGACTTCCGACTTCATATTGGATCACATTTTGATTTAGAATTCGAATCATATTCTCAGGTTCAAGGCAAAATCCAATTGTGACTGATCTCCGACTCTGTGTCTGACTGTGATGTGGGTCCTGTGGGTCTGTCATTGCATTGCACTTGCAACCAATTCGATGACAGAAGAGACGATTTCGTACATGTATAAAGGAAAGAAGTCAATAGTACTACTTTTGAAGTCATGGGATATGTTGAGATTGCTTTTGTGGTGTGTTTAATGCATTTAAAATGAATGGGAATATATCATATTGTACGGTACGGTACGTATGTTTGATGTTGAGTCAATAGAAAGGAAGGAAAATGTCAGAGGAGATGAGATATGATCTCTAATACATTCTTCCATTTCTGTCCTTGTCATCTCATCTGAGACAATACAACACAATTTTATTTGAGGGAGGATATTTCCCAATATTTTTATTGGGAGGAAGAAAATCTTCAATCAGAAGAGAGCTGATTCAGTCAGAAAGTACAGATGTTCTTACCATTTCGCTATATGGAGGGTACGATGTCCTCGAATTGATAGGATTCGGTTATTACTCTATAAAGAATTTTCTTCATTGCAGTTTGTTCCTACTATTTGGGGTACCTCTCTCAGACTAAATAAAAAGCGAGCTCATAGTACATGTGCTTCGAATCTCAGAGATAAGCTGAATATCGAATATTATGTTGAAGACTCATCTTACGTAGAACTTAACAAAAATAGAAATTGAAACGGCAAATTTATGAGCCATAAATTACAATCAGGATTACCACGTCGTCGTACGATACATTCAAACGTGACACGTGTATTGAATTTTCCTAATTCCTACCATTGTTTAAAAAAGGGTCAACAGGATTTAGATTTCAATGTAAGTTATGTCTTTCTACAAATACAATAGTTCAAGTTTATGATGATCCGTTGTATAATTAATGTCACCATTGAAGTCTGGCATATAGTACTGACAGCTCGTTACAAAATCTTAAGACAATATCAAGAAACTACCGTAAATGACGGTTTAGAAACCTGGACCGTTCTATAAGGCTGACCTCAAGTAGAAACGGGGAGATCGGACAGGCTGTAACATAAGAAGTCTGTAGTTCAAAATACCCGTTCAATAAGAAACCGGAGCACTAGGGGTAGATTTTAAATTGAAACCCGGATTTCCAATCCATCATTTACGCTATGTTCGATTAATCACTTCACCCATTCAGATTGTATTCCGAAAACCCTGGCACCTAAATTAAGCAATGTTATTCTTTTGGCACGATTTAACTAAATCCTGCATAAATCTCAGGGCTTTTCTAGTATTTTGTGTCTTGATAGGAAGACGAATTAAAATTTTAGACTTAAGAGCTTACAGATAACGCGAGGCTCACGATTAGTGAAGTTAATTTCATAAGACCACGTGCACGTGCTAAAATTATACAACTAAATATCATCAAGCAATCTTACAGCTTAAAGGATTCAATTTCATAAGACAACGGGTTCTAAATTCTATAATACATACCTCGACGCCTAATGGGATTAACTCTAAAAACGACGGGGTTAATTCTATCAGAATACATATCAGGCAGAAATCTCATGTTTGAATGGGCATTATTCCATCAGGTAACAATTGTTCCACATCAGAATTGTATTATGGAGGTTAAAATTGCTCTCTGTTCTACAATCTGAAATCCGGTAGTAAAAAGCGGAAATGTGGAAACATTGATGGACCAAACGCATTCTTGTAATCAAAGGTGTTTGAAAGTAATTAAATTTCTAGGATAACCAGATGGTCATTATGTAATACGATACACTATAGGATCAAGATGACATTCACCTTCGGCTCAAGGCGCCGCGCGTCCAGACACAAAAACAATGGCAAATGTCTTCATCCAGCTCCAGTTGTACATGGAATCCATGCAAAACTTGATTGTTGAAGTCTATAAAATGTTGATGAATAATTTTGACATCTTTCTCGCCGTCTTTTTCCCGCCTCATTAAGAATTAAGATTGTATCTACAATTACAAGAACAACAACCGGTCATCATCGCATCACCAGTCCGTCAGCAAATCCAACTCTTCAACCACTTCACTTCTAATGAAGTTGTTCATCAACTGTCATCGTCGCTTCCACTCTCAATAATCTCCACCTCTTTATATTCTGCATGTACAAATTCAACGAGTACAGGGTGGCAAATATATTCATCAGGGACAGGGTTCGTTGCAATGTAGCTTATGAGGCTAGTTGAAAGATTCTATTGCACTTCAATCGAGCAGGCACAAACCTTGTGGGAATATGTATGCCGTTGGAATTTTTTTGATTTTTGATATATTATAGGCCTTGTGATCCTGAACAACTTTTGTGAAGGTCCTACCCCCGAAAGTATAACCGTCTGGCAGCTAGAAATACGCAGGTGGGCATGTCCTATGCCTTTTAGTGACTTTCACCTACATGGTATAACACATGCCCACGTGTTTCTTTTTAGCGGCCAAACGGTTAGACTTTTAGGGGTAGAACCTTCACATAAGTTGTTCAGGATGACAAGGGCTGCAACATATCAAAAATCGAAGGAATTCCAACGGCGTACATTTTTCCATAAGGATTAGGCCGTGCCTACTCCTTTGCAAAGTACAGTTAACTGTGTGCAGCATGGCGTAGGACAATATCAAGGATGTCCAACTTGCGCCAACGTGCCCCAATTCTGGCCGATTAGAATAGCTTGTAATTATTTCATTCACGGCGGCCCCTTGATGTATTTCGTGAAATTGACTTTCTTCTAAGTTTGCCCATGATAGCTATCCCTAGTTCTAGAGAAACATGTGTGGACAATAATATTGTCCGAACGCGTTATCTGTGGATATCTATGAAGAGCCAAACCAAAAGAAATTACGTGTACCCGTACCGGTACAACTATGCTAAAACGGACTGACCTTTTATTACCGACAGGGTGTGCCAATAAAATGATGTTTGCCACCCTGTACGTGAGTTTTCTTTTTCTCCTTTTTTTTTCACAGATCTTTGGCATCGGCTTGCATGCGACAATGCAATGCGAATGGTAATGTTTAAACAACTGTTTGAATTCTTGCATCATTTCCAGGATATCTCATTCAAGCATCTTATTATTAAGACGACGAATTGCACGCAGTACTTAAATTTTAAATGGGTTTCTTGAGTTTTCCAGTCCTGGAGGAAAAGTGCATGCACACGAGTACAAGGGCAAATTGTCGGTTTTTATTGGTTGCATCCAATTATTTTTTAGTACACTGGATCACAGTCACAGGACACACCACACACTCTTCTCTGTTTGTGATGCATGCACGCTGCGCTTCGCTTGTGCTTGGGGTCACGGTCGATTTTCATCAAAAGTTCTCTAATGAGATACACAAGTTTAGACTTCTGCATTTGAATTTGAATTTTTATGCCATATTTTTCAAATGACGTCTAGATTATCAACTAAATTAGGTCAATTTACCCGGGTAGGTCGATAAGAATGACTGCTTGCTATGTTACGGGCAGTATTTGCAAAAAGGACACCGCATGCAGACTTGGGTCAATCACTTTAAAAATGTAATTAATTACAAATTACACCCTCATTTCTGATTGTAATTAATTATAATTGCAAATACATGAAGAAATTTCGAAAGTAATGAACTACAATTTCAATTACTTGGACTAAAATAGAAAAGTAATTAATTTCAATTACAATTACGTAATTGTAATTGAAAATGCAATTACAATTACAATTCAAATTACTTCCTCAAAATGATGATTTTATGTGTGCTAACATCATAGTTACATCTTTGTATTTGATGGTCAAAATTTTAAGTAATTGCAAAAGTAATTGAGAAAAATATAAATTCAGTTACAAATTACAATTACAATTACACACAATTTCTAAAGTATTTAGTTACAATTACATATTACAGCTGGGATTCTGAATGTAATCAATTACAATTACAATTGTAATTGTATTTTGTAATTCAAATTACAATTAGCAATGTAATTGGCCCAAGTCTGACCGCACGGTCCTTATGGAAAAATGTAGACAGTTGGATTTGGTCGAATTTTGGATATGTTGTAGCCATTGTCCTCCTGAACAACTTTTGTGAGGGTCATACCCCGAAAATTTACAAATATGAAAACATCAGACTACTTTCCAGGAACATAAGCGAATATTTCTGGGTATTCGACATAATATGATGCACTTTACCATATGTAAAAGGTAAATAGTGTCCCTGGGGACAAAATTAGCCTATAAGAAGATCCAGAATGTAAACATACAGCTTAAGCTTCCGACTTTTTTTATGCTATGGCAATGTTTGTGTATGATGAATGTATGGTGGAAAGGAAATTGCCTTCTCAATCTTTTAATGCATTCCATTGATATGGTGGTCCCACTTGAGCAGTTTTTGAAAACTCAAGTGGTTTATTTTGACTATGTCAGTCTCCAACTTGAAGATGTGATGGTAAAGTAAACAAACCAAACCAGTTTTGTTATGTAATATTTATACACATACAAACATACATACGAAGATACAACACACAAGAGAGGATTTTGAATTTAAATGCATTTCAAATGAGCTTGAGTACCCACTTGAGAATACTCGACCATTTTTATGCTAATTTTTCCAATTCAAAGATGATCCGACGGCTACAGAGGATTTTTGTAATTTTTGAATAGTATTTATATCCATAGTCTTGTAGGTAACCCCTTGTCATTTCGCTATTTGTATGTAGAGGGTTTGATTCCATCAAAATGACAATGTACGCGAGCGTCAATTTTAGGTGATGTCGTTCGAATCTCAATTATTGTGTCGCATTCTGCTTAAATATTCCGAGCAAAATTACAATGAAGTATGACAAAAAATCCCGTAAGAGGACGTTAGAGCGCGCAAATTCAAAAATTG
The DNA here is from genome assembly GCA_034694305.1 of Protaphorura glebata. Classification (NCBI taxonomy): domain Eukaryota; kingdom Metazoa; phylum Arthropoda; class Collembola; order Poduromorpha; family Onychiuridae; genus Protaphorura; species Protaphorura glebata. Next base: position 13,322 of record JAQFYE010001644.1, on the reverse strand, counting down.
TTACCGGGTTTTACGGGACCGATTTGTTTTTATATATTTAATATCGGCCATTGATCATATTTGCAGCCATAGTTACCAACAAAGAATATCCACATGGTTACTATGGACACCTGGACAAAATGGAATACACAATTCTTTTTTCGATGAGCTTCGAATTTTTGCCATTCCAATTTTATGGCCAAACGTGAAAGGTACAAAAAAAAATCTACTGCTACGACACGCCATACCCTCAGATGAGGACGAAAGGAAGAACTATCTTACAGCCCCGGGATCTGACATCTAGGATTTCAAAATTCAACCACACCGCAATGTCTGGAGAACAGGAATCATTGTTCCGGCTTCTACCGCCAGAGGTAATTCTAATTTATTTGAATTTCTGACAAAAATAGTGCAGGAATTTCGTAAACTTCGCGTCAGATATTAATGTTGGTTGCTTCCAATGGGGTTAGTTCCTACTACTAGGGGTAGCTTCCCCAGGTCAAGTAAAAATTAACCTACTTTTCACGAAAATATTCACAAATTCACGATTCGTAGTTCCTGCTAAAATAAATGCCATTTTGGAGCCGATTTCTTCACTACCTATGGGTACCTTCCCTGGGTCAAGTTGAAATTCAACGATTTAAAAAAATACATAATACGTCGCGGTTGCCAAACGCTTGATTTCTTCGTACTACTAGGGGTACCTTTCCCAAGTTGAATGGAAATCCGAACGAAAACATCGAAGTAATTTCAGTTTGCACTGTTATCAACATTCGCACCGTTCGAGCGTCAATTTTTGTTTTTAATATTTTTTAGATGCTGGACAACATTTTCAAATTCGTTCCCTTGGACGACAAGAGGAATTGTCGACTAATTTGTGACCATTGGCGTCAAATTCTAGACGACCCTTGCTTACGACGCTTCATCTACCAAGCGTACATCAAGGACAATGAATCTGCAAAAGCACTGATGAATTCAGGTCGGGATTTCCACAGTGTTTACATCAAAGATATCACGGCGCCCTTGGAAGACATGTTGGGAAAGGACTCCGAAAATACATTCCCTCCGGTTCGGAAAGTCGGCCTTGGACGGAGGAATTCAGGGTCAAACGTCATGACCTTCTTAAAATATAGCTCTGAATTATTGGAATCGCTCAAGATTGAAGAATTTTCATTTACCAACGTACAATTGACCGAAATACTGCGTATCGCGCCAGAAATTAAATGGGGGTTTTTGATGGAACTAAAATTAATGGTAAGTTCTTTCAATTTTTTGAACTGAAATATTTTTTTTTAAATTATTAAAAACCGAAATTAATTATTGTAGATTACTTGGGTCACATTCCAAATTGACTGGGCTCGGGAACACATGGCTGCGATTGGAAGTCTATTAAAATCCGCAAAGACGCCAGCACTTAAGAAACTTGACATTGTTCTCTGGAATTATCGCTGTGGAATTATGGTCATCGGTGACCTCGCCCATTACACTCCGCTACAAGCTCTGTTTGGGGATCTTTACGGTTTTATTGAACGGCATACAGATTCATTGAGAAATCTGATTATGGTTCTGAATAGTCGACCCTTTTCTATCGAAATATCTGCACCGGAAATACCGGACAATATTCAGAAGAGTATCGCAGAGAATTTGAAATTGGAATGGTTCGAAGTCTGGTTCAATGAGAATCGAATCGTACCGGCGTTGGGTGAGTACGAATTTAAAATCTACAGGGTGGTCCATAATTGATCAATTTTTGATAAATCTACAGGGTAGTCCATAATTGATCAATTTTTGATAAATCTACAGGGTAGTCCATAATTGATCAATTTTTTATATTTATTCTAGTTCTCCCATGCCTGTTGGAGTCAAGCAAGCTCTCAAATTTGGTCTGGGTGTCAAGTGACCCTACAGAATCTGACCTTCACGTCTCAAATGACAATTTCCTCCACGGAATCCTTTCCAGAAATTCAAAAAGTCTCTTGAGTGTCAGTGTTCGAAACCCGCCAAGTTTTAACATCCAATGGCTCAGAGAATGCACATCCTTACGCCATCTGTCGATCGGTGCAATTGGGAGAGACACACGTGAGGTCAATTTCATGATTTCCTTACCAAACCTGATCTCATTGGAAATGATGCCAGCTTACCGTTTGCCAAAACATTTCGCCACGTGGGTCGTTCGTAGTTTTAAAAAACTTGAAACAATCAAACTCATCCCAGCATCGACGACAATGGACGTTTCGGATCTGCAACTTCTCTTCTCTATTTCCGGTCTCAAGAAAATATTCTTGTGGGGACTGAAGCGTCGAAATTCAGCGGTAATTCGAGGATTCTGCACTCAAACTCCAGGATTCATTGCAGATGAAGCTCATGACCTCACCTGCTATACTTATACACGAGGTCGGATTTCAAAAGTCGTTGGAGGAAATTTGGTCATTAGGAAGGTCCCACAGGTCACAGGTCAAGTTCAACAGCCCAATTCTAATTAGAAAATGTCTTACATCGGACTGCAAGAGAAATGAGAAAGGAAGTATCCAATGAATGAAGAAAATGGGGAAAAAAATAGTAAAACATTTAAATTTGACAATTGTTAAAAAAGAAACATGTATGTAAATTACAAATAATGTAAAAAAAAAGTCATGTAAATTAGAGAAAATGTTAAAAATGGAGTACAAAAAACATAGAGCACTGAAATGTTAATAAGTACAAAGATTATGAATTTGCATGAATAAATTTGGTTTTACTTGAAAAATGGTACCGAAAAAAATTATTTTTCGCAAATCTCTTAAGGTAATTCTTAAAGCAGTTTAGAAATGTACCACTAATAGTAGGAAAAGACCATAGTCGGAAAAAATCCTTGAGTGAAAATGAGAACAGTTTCTGTTTATACGTAGAGCAATATAGAAAAAAACAAGCTTTGTGGACCGTTTCTGATATTTTCCAACTTTATGGCGATACTACACCACATAGTCTGTCGAAATTAGTGTTAGGAGCAGACTTCAAAGACTTCCATTTCAAGCAACCTTGTCAGAAATATTTCTTGTTCCTGGATTCTTACGTTTCTGATTCTACCCGGCATCACTCCGGAGAATATTTTTCATTGCACAGTTTACAGGGTGGTTCATAAATTCTGAGGATTTTAGAGTATGTATGTTTACGCAGATACTGAATATAAATAGTTATGAACCACCCTGTATAAAAAGTGAAGTCGTTCACACGAGCATCACTTCGGATATTCTTAATTGCACAGTTTACAGGGTGGTGCATAAATTCTGAGCATTTTGGTGTATGTATGTTTACACAGATACTGGAGGTAAATTATTATGAACCACCCTGTATAAAAAGTCAAGTCTTCATTTCCCATTCACAGTAGACAACGTTGTATCTTACGTTACATTCGAATATGATACAGAAAAAAATGCGGAAGAATTTCCTGGGGTATTCGTTCGCCTTCCGAAGACGTATTCTTTGGCACATACGGTAAGACATGGAAGATGATGTAAATTCAAATTGTAAATGTAGCCGTTAGAAAATTTTGTATTTAGTTTGAAACGAGCGAAGCGCCGTACCGTACGATAGTTCCCTTTCTCACATTAAATTTATTCTTCTTACTACCGACAACCGACCGACTACTTTCTGGAATCTTGTTCGTATTTACATAAACTTTATCAGAGACGCTGAAGCTGAAGCTTGTACTTGTACTACATATTATTCCGTCTTCTCAAAAATCTAATTTCCGACCAAGACTTTCCTGTCCACAAGGAGCTCTCAAAAGTGAGAGACTCGATTTCTGGAGAGAAATGGCTGGAAGAACAGAATGGAAAATGTACATACACCACATCCCATGTCTTTTACCCCATTAGCATATTTTTAGAATTGAGCCAAGTCTATACGTCTAGTTCTACTTGTCTTTGAATTTAATGGCTCCACGCATTTTTTTTCTTCACAGTGACCCAATTTTTAGTATAAAGTTTGGTTTAGCCTACTTGGGCAAAGAATCTCAAACCTCCAGGGGCTAGTGCAATTTTTTTTCACCAATACTAACAAGTTTAAATAAGAGACGACAAAAAAATCCGGCGGGCGCATTCCGATGCGCACATCGGCGCTGACGAGTTTTAATTATCATGGAATGACAAATTCTTGAACAGATTCAAGATAGAAAACCTCAAAAAAAATGCTTAGTGGATCCTCTACTAGTTTTTGCCGAGACACCCTTTTTGGACTAAAGGGCGGCATAAATAAACGGAACAACCTGCATATTCCAATTTCTAGAAGCGTTATCGCACCTTGGGCCCGAATGTAGTGATCAAGTAGTAAGGTCCAGGATATTGGGATTCTTCAGGAAGTGCAATTCCCCCACAGGCTAATTAGAACTTAAGTGCCACTGTCGGGTTTATGATCCTTGGCTCATTTGGTCCATGCTCAGGAATAAAACTGATATATCGTCAAGAAACCTGAGGAAACAGAAGCGAGGGACGAAGGGCAATTACTATCGAATTCCAGAATTCTAGTCCCTATGGGTGAACAATCAGAAACTTGATCAGAGAGAGTAGACGAAAACAAAGCCATTAGTGCGTGGCTACTTGGATTCCAATTTTATGGCGTATATATATTCGATACTTCATTCCTAAACTTGGTTACTTTCGAGTCACATGTTTCTTTACTTAGAAATTAGTACCGTAGAAACAATCAATCGACCCCAAAACTATGCTTTATATTTTTTCAGTGGTTTAAGATACAATTGAATATCTCTGGGAAAAAAATACAAAAAAATGTTCCAACGCAGCATAGTGGTAAGATTGGCCACTTTTGTTTCGCTGTGCCGGGGTTCAATTCCTTGGACGTGCAAAGCCCGCGATTGCTTTGAAAAAGTCGTATCTCCTGTGTTAGTTAAATTTCCATTTAATTTTTCTCCTTTGCAAGTTAAAAATAAAATTCCTGCAGAAAATACTGCAATTTTTAATCATTCTTTCCAGCGAATATCCAATTTTGACGGACAAATCTTGGAATTTTGTTTTCACACAGAAAGACGCGCGATACTTGTGTGGATGTGTACAATATTTGCATGATTCCAGGATTCAGAGTGAAGTTTTGTAACTCAATGTAACTGGAAGTCAAACGCAAACACAGAGCCGACACTTTGTAAGTTAAACATTAGATGAAGGAAACCTGGTAGGTAATTAAGTTGAGCTCAAGTCATGAATGAATATTGTCTTAATTTATGGGAAAAGTTCTACGTTAGTGGACGACCGAGTACATAAGTTAAGTTACGACGAGACTCTCATTCTGCGGCAATTCCTAACATAAACTTAAATTTAACAACTTTTGAACGCTAAATCAGCGGAGTAATGTGAATTTGTAATTTTTTTAAGTTTTGTACAGGGTGGTTCATAAATATGCGTCACATTCGGGCCGGATCTGGCGATCAGGCCTTAAATCGAATAAGAACCACCCGGTACGAAAATCCTTTTCTTCCCATGACATTACTTCTGATTCTAAACCCAAAGTTAAAATCATTTTCCGGTCCAAGAACGATCGAATTCAAATTACTCAAATTAACCCAAACTTTTTTTATTTCCAAGGATGCTTTTGTGAGCGAATCGAATGTAATGTAAATTCCCTAAGTAAAGTTTGACTAGAGAATGATTCCAAGTACACGCTACGGACCAACTTCCAATTTCGTGCCTGTCGTTGACATTCCGCCGTCCATTGGATTACATTATTCATCCATTGGTTTTTGCTTTTACTTTTAGTCTAGATTGAAGGTTCAAAAACCCAAGGCAGGCATGGAAATTGGAATGCCCGACACATCGTCAAGTATATAAACCAAGGGAAAGTTGTTCGTTCGACCCATTTCCCTGACTGACCGAGTTTTTGAAAAGACTAGGAGAATAATGGAGACTGGAGTTGAAAGATTGCGTTCCAACTTTTCCACGCTCACGTCCATCCACGGCCACGTCCTCACATTATACAGACAACATCCAGTTAGTAATGGAAAATACTTTCAACTTTTACCAGGGAGTCACTCTTCGTGTAAAAGAACATCATAGGACTCAATTTTGTAGGATACCATATTTATTCTAATAAAAGCCGGGGGTTTTATTCATTCAAGGAGGTCCAGAGCTCAAAGACTAGACTTTCACCGCTTTCACATTAATATATATGGAGAAAGCCGGAGAAAGCTGGTGAAAACTTGGAAAAAGCAGGTGAAAGCTGGTGAAAGCTGGAGAAATACAATAACCATATCGCCAAATTGACCTCTGGAGTTCAGAGAAGGTAGGGCGTCGGTCACTTGGTCAATTGCAGTTTTAGTCAAAGATCCCCTCTGCCATGACCCAAGGAAGTTCAGTGGTCTACAAGTTCGAACTAGAGAGGTCACTTAATATTGGTGACCTCTGGAAACCAAACCCGGACATCAACAACTGTATTGGTGTAAATAAAGTGAAAAACACAGGGTAAAATATTCACAAAGTATAAAATGTGTTGGCTTACGTGTGTCCTAGAAAAGTTACCCCAGTAGTAGGAGAAATCTCCATCTTTAAAGAAACCTTCATCATTTCTTTGACCATTCAAACTCTTTGGAATCGGATTGTTATGTAGTCAATCTTGTATTAGCACGCAGGCTGGTTTCCTTGTTAGCGTCTACTTCTATCCGATTTGCTAGCTTCGTCTCATTCAACCATGCATGCATGCAAGTTTTACTCTGCTCCAAACTTTGAAGTTTTCCCGAATAAGTTTAGAAATATTCGATTTCCAATGAAATTCTGACTTAAATCGTACCACGACACGAAGTTAGGTCGACCGGCTTGCACCGGACCTGATCGCCCACCCCACACCCACTCGTCCGTTCGAAATTCTTCAAGAATTTAAATTTCAGAAGAAAATCCAAACTTTTTGCACAAAAATGTGCCGGAAGCACTTATTCATGGGGGAATGGAGCAGTTTATTATAGCGAAATGATATGGGGCTGCCAATACTACGATACAAAATATAAACACTACTACGGGCTGACTAGATCATTTGAATTTAAAACTAAACAAAACCCAAATTTTTTGGCAAATTGCAAAAAATAAAAATAAATTAAATTGTAAATTAAACATGCGTGTGCTGAAAGCCTTGTGAGTGAATGCTACGTCGGACTGAAGAAAATAATGGAATTTATTTAGTATTCCGTCCAATATGACTCTGACGTTCCAATAACGTAGTTTTAAATGAATATGTGTTCAATTTCGTCCAAATTGCATTTATGTCTATCTCCCCTTCCCCGTCGTTGTCAAAAAAGAAATGATAAAACTCCATTTCTTCGTCCCAAGCAATTCCAAGCAATCAAAGTGAATGGACGACCATGTCTTCTCCATTCTTATGCAAATGAGTCTCTGAAGATGACATTGACTATTACCAGAGCAGCCAACGACCAAGACTCTCCCCTATCTCTTTTTCGTACGATGAGAACATTATATGACGATCATAATGTCCATGGACCACGCAGGAGGGGTCACATGGGGTCAATTGGCTTTTTCTACACTCTAACAAGGTAAACACTCTAGGTGTCAAAATGCTAACAAGGAGAACGTCAGGGCGGGTAATTTTAGAAAAATTTGAAAATCATACCATTTATAGTTGATGCGATGAGAAATCTTGAATAGGGGGTCACTTCATCCACATTTCGGGTTTAGGTCAGTAAAGTTGACCTTTGTATTGAATTATGGCAGTGTTGATGAGTCTGACCCGTATGTTTGTCCCTCGTCTCCCGTTCCTTCACTTCACCGGCTTTCCCCTTCCGTCACTGACTGAGCGAGCGGAAGGCGGCGAGGCGCATACGGAGACGAGACAGAACGGCCATTCCATTCTCACAACCACTACCAAAATTCAACACAAAGGTCAACTTTACTGACCTAAACCTAAAATGTGGGTGGAGTGACCCCTCATTCAAGATTTCTCATAGCATCAGCTATCAATGGTATGATTTTCAAATTCTTCTAAAAAACAAGCCCTAACCTTTTCCTCATAAGTGCATGTCTCCATTTTTTTAACACCTGGAAGAAATTCGACACTCAAGAACTTCCCTTGTGTAATCCGATATTGACATAAACTTCCACGACCTTCTGGTCGGTGCAGTTCTGTTCGGTAGAGAATTCCTGAACTGAATCCGATATTCATTCACCGAAGTTACACCTGATATATTTGTAGGAAATAAACCCGGGGGAAAAGGCAATCCGCTTTTGATGGGTCAATTTTTCCTTCCCCGCGTTCCCCTGATTTACGGTCCTATAAATCAGTATCTCCGATCGCCACCGGGGATTTAACGCCCTAACGGCCAGCAGGGAAAAATAATTCCAAAATCAATACGTCTCAACTTATGTTTATGTGTTCTCGTATTTTTTCTTGTTTCATTTCATATTTCGGTCCAAAATCCTTGCAAAAATCGAAAATAATCTGCATCTCTGTAAAATAAAATGTTGTCAGTCCAAATGTTGCACTTTTTTAGACATCAGCGTGGTAGTAAATTCTGTGGGACATAATTAAATGATTTTGAAAGATGCGGGAGAACGCGTGCACTAGCGGTAATGACATTTTTACACATGAATTATGTGGCCATGAAGTCACATAAAATCAAGCTGTGGGTGATAAGTATCGGAAGAGTGAGAGCTTCCGCATTTTCGTCGGCAAACATTCGGTAAAGAGAGATATTTATCATGATCACACATGTGAGGACGCGGGTATTTCCTCATTCCAATGATCCAATTTCAACATTTCACCACGCACGTGTGGAAATAAATAAATCACGGACTAGTTACTTTAGTTAAGTCTCAACACTCTCATTTTCATTCAGATTCACATGTCTTCTTTAATCTTTAGAATCTTGAATCTTATCTTTCTTCTTACTTTTTGCAAAAATGTCTCAATGTTTTATTACTATGTGTGTGGTTTATTCGCGTGCCAAAATTCTTGCCGTATTCCAGAAGTTAATTAATAAATTCTTGGAATATTTACAAACAAACAAACAAACACAAAACCGGATTAATAAAAACACATTAACAACTTATAATTTTTCAAGCGTGTGTGTCAAAATATGCAAATCCTGGCCCCATTCGGATATTTTATTTATGTAAATTTGAAAATAGATGAATTGTCCCCCATAAACAATTTATATGTTCCCCTAAAGTGCTTACTAATCCACCATTTCTCCAATAAACTACGAATGTTTTTCAATTATTGAATTTATTACTGTCGAACCTATCTTGGCATGTATGCACGTATTTTGTTATCTTTATGTTTTTATTTCTTTGAAAGCTTAAAGGGGAATGGAATCGATGCTTTGCTTTGGCATACATGGATATATTGTAATTGTAATCTCGTAAAGTTTCGCTTCGCGTGCAATGTCCCAATATTTAAAAACAACACAAGCCCTAAAATAACGAGGGGACATGAGTAGATGTAAAAGTAAAAGGGTGTGACAGATAAAGCGATGACTTAGTGGGGAGATGGACCATAAAAAAATAAACTATTATGTTCAATCACTCAAGGAAATCCTGAACGTGTAACGTGTGACTGTGACGGTGACGGACTAAACTCCAATAATGTTTTTAAAATATTTTATGTATCTCTATATGTCGCCGGCAAGCAATTAAAACAGTAAATGGTGGTCAAATGCCTAATCGGGATGTAAATTGGCGCATACTATCGCTGTCAATTCTACATTTTGAGAAAACGATTAGTATTCCTGATAATGAAGCTCAAAATTAAGTGTTTGCCGACATTATCATTATTTATTGGGCTTGTAAGGTGGAGGTGCTGAAAATTGGGGCAGAGCAGAAAGTTTACATTACCATCTGTAATTAGTGCCAGACATTTGATATATCCTTACGCGATAATTCGGCGATTGCGTGCTCGAGCCCAAATTATGTACTCGTGATTCACGAATTATTGCTAAGTACGGACCTTACCGCTTGAGGAACGCTTATTGGAACCAACTTTTTATTTGCAATTAATTTTATTAAATAATTTAATATAATTATAATTTTTACAATTAATAAAAACTTTTTCGGACTCACTTCCTTAGAATATTAATAGTTAGAAATTTGGGTCCTAAATTGGTAAGGCCTATTTATTTTTTAGCCACGTTTCAATGCAATCTACAATATTTGTAGAACAAAAAACTCTAACTCATTCTGCTTATCTTGTTATGATTATCAGCCCCAAAACCTTAATTCATATTCAGAACAAGAGGAAGAGTTGACGTGAGAAGATGAAGCAAGCCAAATATAGACCGGACAATTTGAGATGATTCCAATGATTGATGTTTGACCTGGAGTGAGAGGGCACGAACGTTTCCTCCCTTGTACTTGTACTCGTAGTTTCTAGTCATGATTTGTGAGTCCGATTATCATTACCTTACCAAGTCATGTCCATTCTTTATGAGTGGGTAAAATTAACATGTTTCCTTTTCTACTCAATTTTTAGAAATATGAATTCACTGATTTATATTTAAAGTCATAACTCCATAAGTCGAACAAAACATAGCTCAATTTAATTTGACAACTTTTGTGTTTACTAGGTAAGCTCATACTGTCCAAAATTGTTCCTTGTGAGGATTATATGGAAAATAATGACACTATTCACATGATTGCAAATAATTCAAGGATATTGAAACATAAACCATCCAAGCTGAAATTAAAACGTGCTTTGAAGTCACATCATTAATTTTGGAAATAGTGCAGCTACGGCACAGTGCAGTGATTTGGACTGAACTCGGCGTATAATATACCATACGGAAGTACAGACTTTGACGACTGGCCTTTTAATATAGTTACAGTCGTCAATTTTCCTTTGAATATTAAATTCCAATTAATTTCGGAATGTGTGTAATATTTGGTTCAGTTCATTTCATAGGAAATAGTACTCAAAGGATTCATATTTGCACTAGATTTTTATTAGGGTCGTTTGTTCTCCTTTTATTATTCCCAGAAATGGGTTCATTTGAATCACAATTCCATTGATGAGAATTTCATATGAAAATCATAGAGTGTTTCGTTATTTCTCAGTTTTCAACGGTGGTTGAATGATTCAATTCTAAAATTTCAAATCTTGCCAAAATACGTAAAATATGCAAAGTATGGTTAACTGCATGCAGCACGGCGTTGCAAAATCCCAAGGATGTTCTACTGGAGTCAACTTGCCCCAATTTTGACCAATTTTAATATATTTAATTTACTTCGTTCACGCCCCTTGAAATATTTCGTACTCTTTATTGGAAAATATTGAAATCTCTCATCCCTTGAAAGATATCGGAAACCCTGGTCACAATTCAGATCGGTATGCCAAGGAAGGTAGCTCTAGTAGTAGGATAAATACTTAAGGATAAAAACTAACGCAACATGAAGCCAGTTTTAATCGCTTACACTAAACATTTGTGTGTTGGATGTTGGAATTATAAGCATATAAAATTTGAAACCAGTTTTTTGAAGTCGCTTCCATCCAAAGATGCACTCCGTCATCCTAAAAACTTCAATTTTATGACTTTGATTTCTTTGTCATTTCACGAGACACAAAATGAGACAAACATGTCCTTGGCTGCAATTTCACTACAGCTTCAGCTGCATGGATAATAATTGTTTAACCGTTCCTTCAAAATCTGACACTGATTTGACTGATAAGATTTATTTTTTATTCATTTCTTATTGGATAAACAACAAATTCGTCACACGCAATAATGCAGTATGCACGTTCCGTCCGTCCCACCACACGCTATCCCATTAGCGTAGAATTTTATTACAACGCAAGCAATCAAAAAAGATAACAATTCCAATTGACTAGAAAATAATCGTTTTTCTTTTGCTACATACCACGAGGTGACATTTTATCGATTCGACTGTCGCCTTACTCAAGTGAGACTCGATATTGTTAGCAAAAAATTATTAAAAAACTAGATTCTGTTTTAAATACTTGTTTTATTACGTTTTTTTTTACAGGGTGGCTCATAAATAATGGAATACTCGTAGAACCCTGGGGTAGTTGACACATAGATGTACTGCGTGTTCTTGCAACAGAATTTGTCATGCACGAGTCCCCATTTGTCTAATTAAATAAATATTCAGGGAAACCGAATTCAGGAATTTTACCAAGAAGTGGATGTGAAAAGTAATTTCGGTCGAGTTTTGTGACTTTGGCCTTACACTTCTCTGCCAGATTGACATTTTGAAATTCAGCACTTCCAAAACTCTTCCAGTTTTATTTGGTGAAAGCATTGTGTGAATGACTTCTTGGAATGTTTAATTTAAACCTGTAGCCTAGTCCTTAACTCTTTAGCACTTAAACTCCAGGAATGTTTAATTTTCATTTACATATCTTCAGGGCTTATTTCATGTGACATATTTTCTATAAACAGGGTCACTCATAACCCCCCCTCCCTTGGCAGTCCAATCAGGAAAAATCGGACAAAAGGTAACACACGTATTCTGTAGAGGTGTAAAAAAACCGCGACCGGGCCGAACTGAAAAGGCCGGGTCTAGAAAAGGGCAGGGCCGGGCCGAAGAATTTTCTGAATACAGGGTCCGGGACGGGCCAAGACATGATAAATCCAAGGCCGAACCGAGCCGGCCCTAAAATATTTTCACGGTAAAATGAACAGACTACAAGGTACCAGTATGCGGTAGAGATATAAATGGCCGGACCGGGCGGAGAACCTAATTCTACCCGGATTAATCTCAGATTCATTGATTCGATCTCATTAACTGTCAAGGGCCGGGCCACATGTTGGATGGAATGTAATTTTGGGTTGGCTGGGCAGGGCCGGCAAAAACCGGCCCTTCTACACCTCTAGTATTGTGTAGAGAAATCTTATGTATGATTTTGAGAGCTATTCTATTTGAAAATCTGCCGCGCATAGACACACTGGGGAGGGTTATACGGCATGAAAAGACCTCCAAAAGTCGGCCTATTTTACATTAACTTGTCGAAAACAATTTATTCCAAAACATTCACCGCTGCTTTTGTTATGATTATAAGCAATTTCTAAAATTTTGTATAACTAGTTTGCAGAAAGCCGATTTTGAACTGGCAAGTGATTCGGAGGAAGAAAATCAGAGAAGGATGAGATGATTCATTGGTGCGGATAGTGAACACTTAAGGGTCCCATTAGTTGGTTAACCTAATCGTGTTTTATTTACACCATCTCCTTCGTCACCAAGCCGGAATACGATAAAAAAAATCTGAAAATACATTGTAGAAATCATCTTCTGGACGATTCTGTCAAAAATTAAAATTCATGAGTACAGGGTGTCTTCTTTTTTATTTGGCCACCTATCAATTGCTCTGCTCACTTAACCTTGCGAGCTAGAAAGTTGAAA
>JAQFYE010001643.1:0-21706 GCA_034694305.1 Protaphorura glebata | reverse complement strand
ACCCTCTATGGCCCGCACATCGCCGTTGTCATGACCTTTTGAATATTTGCAAAAAATAACTACAGCTGCCCCTTAAGATACATTTTTTCAAAGTACAAAACTGTACAATTTGGCCAAAAATTTCAAAATCTTATACGAATGTTATAAGGGTTCCTAACAAATACAAAGTTAAGAGAATTGAGTCGGGTAAATAAAATTGGATGTAATTCGATTGTTTGTTCTTCATCTGGTTTAATCTTGAAATAATTTCTCCAAAGTATTCTAGAACTGTGGCCTGTAGTGTAGAATCTATCGGGTTGCTTTCCAATAAAATCTGTCCACTTGGAGGCAACCTGAATATATAGTGATTTTTCTCTTTACATTGCTCAAAACTAGGTATGTGGTCTTTGTCGTGTTCAACAAAATGCAAGCGAATTGCCAAATCTCGGAAACGGAATTTCCATGGATGGGCCATGGAAATTCAATATTCAATTTAATCGAAATTAAAAATTGAAAATAGAACTGTTGATGCTATTGCGAAAGGAATGGTCATGTCAGGTCGGATCATTCTCAACAATATATCAGTACTACTTTACAAAATTCAATTGAAGATAATCGGAATTTTATGTTTTTGTCAAAGAGATTCTAATATACAATGTCTATAGGGTACTCTAATCTCTTTGGTTTTTGCTTTTCAGCTTATTGAAAGTTATGCCGGTTTTTTGGAAATCCGAAAAAAACCAAACACCGCATTTGCTCTTAATATAAGAAGAGATAGAAAAATCCTAAATTGTTTCCGGCAAGAAGTGGTTCCAGTTACGAACCAACAATTTCAAAAAGTTATATTTTTGAACTGTTAAAATGTTTAAGATAGATCACCGTGAACTGGGCAAACAATTTTAATTTAGCATTTGAGTGTTAATTTTCATTAATTTATATTTTCAAGATCGTGTAGCTATTCAGTTTACTTTTAAGGATGTTGGGACTTTTCATAAGTTTTCTCCACTCCTCAGTGACTTCTGAAGCTGGCACAAAAAACATCAAGCATACATAACTGATAATATTGACCGTATTTGAGCATTTATAGTATAAATTGACTTCGTTGTCCAAGTTTGTGCCGTTAATATTCCTGATAATTTCTGATATATTTTCTGAGATTGTTATCTAAATTGTGGAAAAAATTGAAGCATCTGTTAATTAAATATTCAATTATTACTTTACTTATAGAAGTCTTTCACCCTCTTTCAAGTCTTATTTCCCTGAAAATTGTAATCCCTAATATATTTGTTACAACAACGGAGGAGAAGCGATAGAACCCAAAAGACGAAATGGTGGTCTAATGAATTTTCTGTTTGTCAGTTAAGTAATATTTAATTCCCTGCAAAATCTTATAAGTTTTGCATTTGAATAAATTAAAATTTAGGTTGATTTCAGATTACGAAGCGGAAACGCCGGACTTGCCGTATTACAATGGTAGAAAAAATTATTCAATTAATCCAATACCTCAGCCTGTACGGAAATGTGCAGCTTGAGGTATTGAAATAATTGTTCATTGTATTTTTACTTACACCTAAATAACTCCTTTCATTTAAATGTAATCGGTTTAATCGAAAGCTCTGAGAATTCATCAGAAACTAGCCTCTTACAACACTGCATTAGTATATACTAGTCAGGAAATTACTACATGATTCCTGCAAGTTTAACCATGAAATAAATTTGAACATATTATTCATTAAATTCCAGTAATTATAAATAGTAATGACTGAAATTTTCTCCCTGTTTCCAATTACAATAAAGTGCCTGACTTCATTTCAATCTTCAGCAAAAGGATAATTGTAAATGTGTAGCATAATTCGACAATAATTGTACACTTTTATGTATATGGAGTAGAACCTCCTTAACACGATCTTGTGGGATTTAAAGAGGGATAAACAGAGAGCCTCCTCATAAGACAATTGTTGTATCGGAATTCAGAAATGAGATTCGTCAATTCTTTAACGCAATGTTTGAGTGATTATAAAACAAGTTCGAGTTGGAACTCCGTGTGTCGTACTTCGTACATATCAACAACATGAACAAAAAATAGAATTATTTTTTTTATTTAATACCTAGTAATTTGTTTTAGGAATTCTAAGAAAGAACTAGATAAAGTCACAAAATAAAAATGTTCACCCCCTATAGTGAGAACCGTATATTTTGGGCTTTCTATAATATAGGGTGATTCTCAACCTTTTAAAATTTGAAAAGGAAATTAATTGGAAACACTAATAGACATCACCAAAGCTCATACGTGAAAGGAATTTGCTAGAATTTGATTCGTACGGCTAGGCCTATATATTTTGGATTTTTAAGATCAGCTTTAGTGAGTCAAACAATGAAATCGGAATTCAAGTTGTTTGATCAATCTTCGATCAATTTGATGTGCGGCCAAAAAAGAATTGTAGAATTTTGAAAATACCAGAGGCCCACTTACAACAGTAGTTCTACAAGATATCACAATGTTGGTGTCTTAGCACAGAGCTCATGGAGTGAACTCTAGAACAGTAGAACTGCCGGCTGCGGCTGCTACTCAAGTTACCATCTTCCGAATATTGCTAAGGTCTTTTGTTGGGAAGAATAAAGCTATGTGGGCTCCCGTATTACCGTCGTAATCGTCGTATGCAAATTAAATAGGTAATATATTTCCCAACCTCCAAAATTGTTACCTCCTGCAGGAAATTAATTCAGAAAGCCAGGGTGTCGTTGCTATGTTTGAAGTTATTCTCAAAATAAGTACATTGGATTCAGATAGCACGCGCATTTCAAAATTCTAACACAACGAAATGTGTTACATTAAGAAAATTGAAATTACACAATACGCAGACGAGTACTGGGAAAGGGATTGAATTCCTGAAAATAATTTGTATAAAACTGTCCACGCTTATCAACTTTTATCTCTAACGACGCGTACCAACTCGTCATCGCATCTGGAAATATGCTGTGACAATTTACTAAATATCAGAAAATATGTTAAGCTATAATTAATGTTCAACCTTCTCTATTGCAATTGCAGAAATAATTTTAAACGAATATCTCAATGCACAAATGGAATAATATATTTATTAATACCAACATAATAATAACTCGCTTCATTTAAGACAGAAATCGAGAAATCTGACAATTCGTCAGAGACTACCTTTAGTCGAAGGTAACTTAGAACACATACCTTAGCATTAATCAGAAAATCTCTCCAGGATTATGTTTACGTTTGACATTTAAAAAGCGCAAACATAATAGAATTACGTACTCTAGTTTGTGTTAAATATAAGTGTTTTAGACTCAGGCTATAAAATTATACTCTCAGACCTAAGGTTAATGAAATTTTCTCTCTGCTTGCTTGAGCTGTCAACCGGCCGAATTCACTTCATTCTTCAACCTGATACAGAAATACAAAGAAAGACAATTAAATTTCAATTCATTTAATTAAAATTACATAGCATAATTAGACAATCGTGCAATTTCGCGTCTAGAGGGCAACATCCTTAAAACGATCGATTTTTGCAATTAAGAACAAGAAAATTTACAATTACACAATAATTGTGTAATTTTGTGTAATTTGTGTAATTGTGTAATAATTGTGTGTTTTTTTTATTATGTACAACAATAATTATTATTGTTGCACATAATAAAAAAACATTACCAAAAATCGTTCCCAGCAGTAAATCCATAACGAAGATTTACTAAAAACTAAATAAAATCTAATTTTTACTTGAGACTCTCTAAATCAATTGATTGAGGTAAAAAAAAGTGAAGAAAATGTGGGTTAAAAATAGTATACACCAAAACACAATTAGAAAATCGAATTCAAACGCAGCTTTATCAAACAAATGAAACAAAATCAACTTTTCTTTTAAAAAAATGCTTCTGAAATCATAATCAACTAATTTAAAATTTTCAACAGACGAATTTTAAAAGGGAACGGATCCTGTGACTATGAAACCTGCTTTTAAAACAATTTTGTACGAAAATGAAAACTATCCTCCGAACCAAACTAATTTTTCCTACTAATTTTGCAATTTCACTAATTTGTCCAGTTGCCTTGAAATTAAAACAATGTTCTCAAGGATCTTTAAAACTTAGATACAAATTTTTATTGTTAACTCACCTAAACGAACAAGTGTTCATAAGCAGCCATGAGATGAGATTTTGAACCCATGAATTCTAAACATTCCTTCATTTCCTTGCACTTCAAACATCTCTCAGGCAGTGGCGGTGGCTTCGGAAGACTCTTTCTTCCATTTTCTCCCCAACCAGCGGGATGTTTCGTGGGAACAACCAATAATAAAGGACATGATGGCGAGCGGTAACAATAGTCAATCGTAGATCTCAGACGAGTCTCAAAAAGTGGTAAATATTTATAATTTCCTAATCTTGGGATTCCTTCACAAACACCTAACTCTCCAAATCTACGGATAATTTCTTGAACATCTTGAGTTGTACTCGCGCCTTCACCTATTTTGAAATTTTTCAATGGTGTAGAAAAAACAGTGAAGGTCATGTTCCAATTTGGATGAATTGTAATTGACTTTCGAATGATTTCAACGTGTGCACAATTAATAATCGTTTCACTCACTGTGAATAATTGTGCACCCCGTCCATCAAATGGAATAGGGTATGTATTCACACACCAATCTTGATTTGGCATGGGCAATAATGACATCAAATTTGCTGTGATCAATCCAGTCCCTCCACAATCTGGATTCTGTAGACGTTTTTTTTTTGTAAGTTGACCACGATTACTGAGGAGGACCGTTGGTGTCGTTGCACAACGTTTCAAAATATTTATGTCTTTTTCATTTGGGGTCAAGCTCAATTTGACCTTCGCAGTGTGATGAAGCTTTGTGGTTGTGATCCATGGAAATTTTTCTTCAAGTTTTGACTTTTTTGGAAGTGCTGACAACTCAGCAGAAGTTCCAGCTCTAGTTTCAGGTACGATTTCTGCAGTTGATATTTCCACCATTTCGTTTTGTTCAACTTCAACAGAGTTTTTACCTTTCTTCTTCTTTCTCACCATCTCAGGAGATATTTCAGGAATATTTTCAACAACTTCTGGTGTGTCCAATATATTTTGAGAAGGGAATGAAATTAAGTCACTCCACGATGAGATATTATCAGATTCAGACATTGGTTGGGATGAAGATTCTGCAGTTTGAGATTTATCAGTGGATTTTTTATTAGCTTCTTTCGGTTCGGAACTTCTCTTGGAATTCTTATGAGTATTCTGTCCATCATCTTCATCTCCACTCAAATCGATTACTTCAATGTCATCTTCTGGAATATCAGGAATCTCACTTTCTACTTCAGGAATATCAGGAATAGTACTTTCTAATTCTGGTTCAAATTCTTCACTCACGCTCCGACTGAAAACTTGTTTCCTCTTTCGAGAAGAACCGGCGGGTCTTGGCCACTTTGACTCATCACTCTTAATTTCGTTGTCATTCCCCATATTCATGACCTCATTCACAACACCAATCCTCTCTTCAGTCTCAGAAATGCAACTGAAATTGGTCTTATCATTCGTCTCGTCCTCATCCGATTCTTCAGAATTTGTGTATTCATTCTTCACTACAGTTTCATCAAAATTGACCTTTTCACTCTTGATTTCGCTTTCACTAGATTTGAAATTCTCCTCATTTTCTTGATCTTCGGCCACACCATTACCTAACCAATACCAAATATAAATCAATATATGTTAAAAATATTGCAATTTCAAGAATTTTAGCAAAGTAGGATTTTAATATTTATCTTAACCAAAAATAATTTAAGCCATAAAGTCATACAATTACAGAAATGTTGCATTTCTTCATTTTCTAGATTTATTTGTTTGTATATCAAGGGTTTAGAGTGAGATAACCAATAAAATTCTCCGAAGGAAAATTAATAGGAATTAGAATGGCTATTTCTCTTTAATAATTCAAATTTTGAGACTTGAAGAAATTTAAGGGAACATTTTCTAGCAACTAATAATGAAATGGCCATAATGGTTAAATCAATATCAACTATATACATATAAAGCATAACGATGAAATTATAAATTTTATAAGTCCACAAAAATAGCTACAGAATCGTGTGAACACTAATGGGATATAAGATTTAACGTTAACGCGATTATTAATGAAAAGGAATGACCAAATCTGATAAATTACTAAGAAATTAAAATCGAAATCTCTCGACCTAATTTAAACGATCTGATTCTGTTTATCTGATTGATTTTTTATTAATTATTATTTCTAATTCTAATTAATTGAATTCTTGTTAAAAAAGCATGGAAAAATAAAACTTTCTCTGTGCATAAAAACATTCTATTTCTATTTTAAATTATTTTTACTTCTTAGATTTACTTACACAAGTCGTCCACTAGAACTGAAGCCTCAATTCCTTTTTCCTGAGGGTGAGAAGGTGAGATCATGGCAGATTGAACTTCATCAGTGGAAAACAGAACGCCTGGCTCAAAGTGTGTACCATCGATTAAATTCTCTTCCTCAGTCTTGACACCTTAGTAAAAAGAATTAAGAACGATTAGAATACGATCCTCACACTAATTTGGTGATTTTATGAATCGTCAAGGGTTGTCTCAGGTCATTGTAGCGTTAAAATAAGATACTACGCTGTACGATACTGCCATAGGCACTACAGAATATAAAAATTGTAATTATTAGAAACGGATCATTAAGAAAAATATGTTACTTGAAACCTTTTCCCTAAAAAACCAAAAACTTATTGAAAACTTTGCGGGATTATATCATATTACCAAATAATTAAATTTAGAAATTACTGAGATAGAGAATTATGAATTATCTGGATATGCACACAATTTTGGCGAATTTTTTTAAAATCTCCGAGCAATTGACGTGATAAATACAAATAAAACAACCAGGACGTGACGATCATCCCGATTCTTTTAAAATAATTCTGGAAAGACAACAATAATGAATCCAGAACCAAATTGACACATTAAATTTTTAAACTCACCAGAGTAAGACGTCCCTTGCTCTGTGCCAATGGATACCACATTCTGCATTTGTCCTTCAAGAACGTCAAGTCCCAATTCCCACATAAGACAAGCACTTCCCTCCCGAGGAATCTCCGCATCCCCAAATACTTCTTGACCGAAGTCCTGAATAAGTTGTGTCTCCACCATGGATTCGTCCACCTATTTAAAAGAATTTAATTTAATAATTAAATTTTCAGTATTTTAAACCCAAACTGAGATTTCATTTCGGACAGGCCAATATTAATATGTAATGTAATGTACAGGGTTGGCCGTTGGCTTGCTTGGTTTCGTGGATGCAAAATCTTCCAGAGGAAAGAATTCTTACCCTTACCCTTAACTATTACGGGCATGGTGGTAAGATTTCTTACCCCTATGCCCGTAATAGTTAAGGAATAATCTTACCAAATCTTACCATAATATAATTATGATATTATGGAAGATTTTGCATACACGCTTGGTTTTTTAAAATGAATTTATTGTTCTAGTTATTTAACAAGCAGTCTTATAAAAACAAGCTGTTTTCAAAAAGTCAAGCTTTTGCCGACGATTTCTTCTTAAAAAATCAAGTTTGTTAATTAATACTAACTAAGCTCTATTTTATTAATAAAATTGAGTCAATTTTATTAATATTGTAGTTTTTCATTCCTTCTTATTACTCTAAATCAAGTTCATTTAATTTTTTTTCTTAAAAAGCTGCAGTATTTTCGCTATGATTTAAAAACTTTTCTGTATTACGAATTTATTCATATTCATACTAATTTTTTTTACAGTCTAGGTATTTTTATTTCAACCTTGATTCTATTTTCAAATTACGAGAGTTTTTTTCTGTTTAATCTTCATTGATTTTCCTTGGATTCCCAGAAAACAGTCTAAAAATAGATTTATATCAACCTTCATTTATGACAAACTGAACGTCTTATTTTGAATGTGTTTATTTTGGAATCTTTTATGAATTTCAATAATTTTGGCAATTTGTTTAGTTTGAACACTCATTTACCAAAAGGAGTCTTTTCCAATTTCACTGGGGAAAATTAGTACTCTTTTAATAACTTGTTCTTTAGGCTTTTCAAGACCCTGTGAACATTTCAAATTTTCAAATCAGTTAAATTCGGTTTTCTTTGTTTCCCCAAGATCACTATTTCCACTAAACAATATGCAATTTACCATACTAAAATATTGAGAACAAAGAGTAAATTTCGAATAAAACGTTATGATTTTCAAAAAACCGAAAAATGGGTCAAAAGCAAAAACACGCCAAATGACGATTATTTTTAGTCGAATTTTGAGATACATTTCGCCGCGATCAAAATTTACCCGCCCTGACACTCCCCTCATTAAAATATTTGACTTACCTCCTCCAAGATTTGTTGGACTTCCAATCCATCGCCGTTGTTACAGCCGACGTTCATTATTTGAAAATTTACTTCATCGTCACCATTCTGATCCTGATGTGGATGTGTCCCTACCCCATTTGAAGGACTGCTACTGCAGACGTCGCTATTATTATTGTTCCTCTTCATAGTCATAGAGGTTATGTCCGTTCCTTCAAAAATAGTTGGGACTGCATTTTTTGCTAATCTTGGTCGACCCAAAGGAAACGAATATGTCTTTCCATTGGTCACGTATATGTTTGACCTAATGATCAAAGTCAAAGAATTCATATTTATTTATTCGTCAATCAATATCAATAATTTTCCAAAGACCAAAATACCTTGTGGAAGCTTTCTAATTAGTAGGTAATCTCATACTGACATAAAACAAAATCGAGTACATTATTTCAAAACTGGTGGCGGTGGCACCGGCACTGTTTTATGGTGAACCTATCTCTTCCGTGTCACCAATTATGAAGACAGTCGGTCAAAGACTAAACATTACTTTCAGGTGGCCCCACAAATCCAAACAGTTTTTGAGGGATTCATTTTGAAAATTTTTTGTTTCTAAATTTTGCGAAATCAACCTCCACTTTTTTGTTTGGACAGTATGAGCTCACCTAGCACTTAATAAATAGGGAAATTAAATTGAAAGTTATATTTCTCAAAACTTGCATTAGATTGAAACAAAAAAAAACAATATCAGGGCAAGCGACTTCCGTTCTATTCTAATCCGGTCCGGTAAAAACGTGATTTCAGGGTCCATATTTGAATTTTATCCGATTAAAGTATCCAGGATATTTAATCCGTGCGTGTGGTTTCCTGTCTTTCTTGTCTGTCTTCAAATCAATTATTTTTATCCACCCGACATTTAAAATAGCTTGGGCATTCCAAAAAATCAATTAAAAAATCGATTTTCATTTTAATTTAAATCAGAGCTTTCAGCTTCGTTATCGTTATCGCAAATCTCGCCAACGGCGACCCCAGAATTTAGAGACGAACGAACGCAGCGTGAACAATAGCCGAACGTCAACGTGACAAAAAATCATGGTTAAAAACTAAAAATCACGCATTTACAAAATTTCCAACCCTTTTTTTAAAATTAAGAACTGAAAACAGAGAATTTTTTAAATTAATTATTTTTTTTTTAAACCAAAATATTTTATTCAGTCTCCGTTTCCCATCGAAAATTGCCCATATAGACACAGAATACAAATTAAATTTTGTTATAGAACTGTTCCAACAAAACGAACCTCCTCTCTTACACAATACATAAAAAATTCGTAAGAATTTCGATCAGAACTTATATAAATTCCTAGTATTTCTTTTAATTCATAAAAATTGATGGATTCTTATGAATTTTTAAAAACGCACCTGATGATCTGATGTTCTTCAAAGTGGAGAGAGCAAAGGACGTGTTTTGGATTCTCAAAATCGAAATGACGAAAGTCCGGAGGAAGATTTCGTAGCCACTCTAACTTGTCCGCGGATTTCGGTGCACGCCATAAATTGAAGTTTTCTTGTCCAGTCTTCAACATCCAGTCATCACGGAAGGATTTGACTCGAGACGCACAATCTTTGTAAAAACAAAGTCCTGCCATAATTTTTGAAATTTGATTTTGATGTTTCTTCAGTAGTTGTCGGTAATTTTCAAAAAAGAACAAGCACAAGCACACGTCCAGTCTAACATAACAGAAAAAGAAAACGTAAGAAGAGCGTAAGAATTTTGAAAGCACGAGATCGGTCCGCCGCTCCACTTAACCCGCTCATTCCACACACACAGGCACAGACATAATCAAAAATGCAAACTCGATGAAAACAAAGAGTACAGGGTGGACCATAAGAAGTTATAGATAGATGGATAAAGGCTCTTTTTATTTGGTCAATCTGTTCAGAATAAACTGTTGTAAACAAAAGGATCATTAAAAAAAATCATCTAATCTCATCGCCACCAGGTTAGAACTTAAACACAACAAAATAAATAACACTATGGGGGATACACACTGTCCGTATTATAATCCTGAGTTGTGAGAACAGAATTCAATTATCACACATTCTGAGACGAATTATGGCTTATCGTTTATTTTTTAAGATGGAGAAAGCCCCCAACCCTGTTATACATGTTTGGATATGAAATGCATAACTATAAAATACTACTTCTTAATTTTTAATGTCTTTCTAACTATCATTGGGCATCTTCGTGGGACCCGACTTTCCTACCCCGTTTAGGGGACTTTACTGATTTATGAAAAAAGTCGGAAAGACGCCTTCGTATCCAAGGGAAGAACCTCACCTCCCAATAAGAGAAAAGTTGGGCCGAGGTAGAGGTATACGTATACTAGGCTGAAAAAGTCAAGTCGAACCCTGCATGACCAACGCTGTTTCAGCTGTTCTGGTTTAAATATTAAAATTTACATTTTGTAGAGAATTTATTACGCAGTACAATGATGAATGAAATAAGGCAAACCGGCAAACCTATGAAATGTCTGTCTTATTGGATTTTTGGTGGAACATAACTTATCCATGGGAGATTAGACAGAAAATGTATTGCATTAAAGTGACGATTGCATTTTATCTGCAAATTAGTAGCCGGACGGAACTATTTTACAGTAGTAACCGTGCACACAATGTTTTTATTGAAAGAAGTTATTTCAGACACTTGAGGACGATTACTGACATATTTGTGATGATTGATCCGGCTAATACATATCGGCACTAATTAATTACAGAATTTTGACAAAAGTTTCTCAGAGAATTGCTGCCTTACGTAATCGTCACTTCACCTTCACTATCACTAATGAGTTTACTATTTGAGGCGATTTTTTCCGATTTTGCCCAAACTCTATTTTCTGAAAGACTTTTGTCCCGAACAAACCCACCTTGTCAATAGCTCACGCAACACTCAAGACTTGATTCTTCATAAAGGTGGAAAGAATTTGTTCTCAACTCAAGATTGATGCGTGGGATAACTATTGCACGGAACTTTCCCGAAAATCTTAACAGTATTTCAAGACTCAAAAAATCTAACGAAAATTCATTTTAGAAAATCATTGAAATGTTTATAGAATATATTAGAAGATAGAAAACCTTATAACTTTGCATATTTGAAAGTATTTTCGCCCAGAAATCAATACTTCCTGTTACAATATTTTTTTTAATTTCTTTTAAATTTTTTAAAACTCTAGTTTTGAGTCTTTTGAGTGTTGCGTGGTAATAACATTTTTTGGGGTTTGCGTTTTGGGCAAAGTATATTTCAGAAAAAAAGAGTTCGGTCAGAATTGGAGAGAATCATATAAAATAGCTTCCTCGTAAGTAGGTCAAGGTCAAGGCCAGCCGCAGAGACCCTTTGTCATACTCATAAAGACATGCTTTTAATTCTGAGCACCAATTACTAGTTATTCTATACCTATACGTTTTGACCCAGTTTGAGGAAAACTCTCTCGCAAGTAATGAATCCGGAAGTTTGTGGCAAGATTGGACCGGAGAAGACATTCACCGCACTGCAAACGCAGTGCTTATTTTTAGGCCTAAGTATACACGTTAATAAAAATTAAAGTTTCCGTTTTGTAGAATAAAGTTAATTGGTTCTACCCAGTTTTCCGATAAAAACGACTTCGTAATTTGCACTCGTCTTTAGTATTTATTGTAGATTTATAACTCAGAGGATTTATCAATATTAATAATAATTGGATAAATGGCGCATCCGAAATTCCATTTGTTAGTCATTGCGCTAATCATACTTCACGCCAATACTTTGAAATGTGTTATCGCCAGAGGTAAGCAAACAAACAAGGAGATTTAATGGACATTTAGACTCTTACAGGGTGTTTCATAGTCATGAAGATATTTTTTTTGGGTGAAGACATATTATTTTTATTTTATAAAATTCCGATAATTGAGATAATTTTAATTCCAGATTCCGGAGCTGTCAAAATTAAAGACCCTTGCGATTGTAGTTATGTTCGTGGTGGTTGTATAATCAGTAAACCAGCGGCGGTTGGATTTCATTGTCATTGTAAATACCGATTTGCATTCAGATGTACTGGAGTTGATCAACCGTGCAATTTGAAGGAGCAAAGTTGTTCCAGTGGACAATGTTTAAATGAAATTTGTTGTTTGGCTGGAGGAGGGGATTGTGGGGGGTACAAGGGGTTCCAGACATTCAGATTGGGTTAAGTATTAGCTGGGGAAATACATTTAGATGAGTTCGACGGCAAAGCTTTTGTAGTCTTAAAATATGTAATTGCACGATTTTTTATCTGTTGTGGCCAATTTTTTCAATTGTACGTTTAAATTCTGTGCAACACATGAGCGAAAGACTCGGTCAGCTGCTTTAACACATTTCACACTAAATTTCTGTAATGATTGTCTATCTCACTTTTTCCTTACAACTTCCACGTTGGATTACAGACGGGGTACGGGGTTAACCAAATAGATTTGTACCACACTATACAATGAGTGATTTAGTTTGTAATTAGTAGTAAGTATCCAAAATTGAAGCCGCTATCAATTTATTTTATTGCAATATTTCAGTTTGATTTACTAGCGAACGAATAAAATACTAATAATCAAATTGTAATGTTGTGAAATTCAGATCAATTGGCACTGACGACTGACGACGAGTGTTCCATTTAGAAGTTATTTAGTCTGAAGAGTATGCTTACAAAGATTTTAGAATTCTGGATATTAATTCTTTATTTTCAAAATGTTCAGCTGATTTTGACATTTGAATTTTTTCATAGAAATTAAATAAGATATTAATTCAAGATTTTTCTTTGAAATTCCATTCAAATATTTCAGTCATAACGAATTCTTTCATAAGCACAGGCCAGGTGAAGAGGAAGACAAGAAATTCAACCATGATGGAAATTTTTGAAATTGGAAACAGGTTTTTTTATTTTAGAACGTGTTTGACGTTATCATATTTCAAAGTTTAATCAAAATCTGAATGTTGGTTTTTTTAAATAACTTCTGGCACTGCCAAAGAAAGATCCACAGCTTTTGAGTCAAATTAATAATAAAGTGGTGAACTGTTGACGACTTCCTTTTTGAGAATTTAGTTTAAAGATATATCTAATTTAGCGAATCCAATTTCAAGAAATTCAAAAAAGAACTCGAACTCCTGTTGAAAAGGAATTCCCAGTGTTTAAAATAAGCTTCGATTTATAAAATTCGGAGGATTTTTGAGAAAGTTGTGTATTTTCGGAACAAGTAAGTTCTAAAGGATGTACTACCGAAAAAATTATTCTTTTGATTAAGCAAGCAGTTCCATTACGTTGGTTAAATCGCGACTTTTAATCTGGGCAACTAATTAATCCGACCTGTCACTGTGAGCTCAACAACTGTACAACCGCAAAATTACCGAAAGATTATTTGAAGAATATAGCTCAAGATTGATAAGACTTAAGCGAAATTACATTTTGCTCTGATTGAAGAACTCCACTCAGTCCTTACGGCTAAAAATAGACTATTAAATTTGGCTATGTATTTTGTGCACAAGAAGTCTGCATTAAAGAGTGTCCTAATCGTAAGACAATCGATGAAACATATTCAAAGGGTGGATGATTGCTAACCTAGGTATTCTAATAAAAACCGGAAGAAAGAAAACGATCAAACCAGACACAGGTACGACAAGCAAATTACGGACTACAAACTGAGAGGTAACGTGAGATATCCCAAATCAGTGAAATAAATAAATTAATCTAACTCTGTTATTTATTTTATATCTAATTTATACACGCTTATTAGACGTCAACTACGCCCAAGGTATAATTTTAATTGTAACTAACGAATACTCTTTTACAGAGTAATTGTTAATTATGAATATCATTGGCCTTCGCCACACAACAATATACATGCACCAGTTCTTAACGATGAATAATATTATGGGGGTAAAATAAGATTTATCTCTATCCACCCCAAGGATTAAACGGGAGTCGATTTGAGCCTTGGGAGTCACTCTTCGGAGATCGACTCTCAGTTCGCCCCTGTCTCTTTCCACCCCATGGATTGAATGTTCCTCTTTTGTCAAATACCGCATTCCAAGGTCTGGGGTAGCCTGGGACAATTATACTTCTCTTTCCACCCCAAGGATTGAATTCTCTCTCGTAATTTTCGTTGGACCAAAGTCCATTCGTGAAATCAAAACCATCGTCTGAGTATCTCCCAATGAATGGTGATTTCCCTAGATACGGGTAATCGTTGTCCCCATCTGAATGTGGAATTGGATTCGCTACTTCCTCCTTAGCAAAAACTCTCTGATGGGGTCCAATGTTGCAGGTCAGAAATATTGCCAGGTTTGTTAGAACAAAGGAAAGTCCTCCCACCATCTTGGTTTGGATAATTGGCGTAAGGATATCCAAATCTGAAAATGAAATAAAATAAAATAAAGCGGCAAAGTGGCATTAGTAAGAGTTCGCTATGGGGTTCGATTCGCTCTCGTTGACAATGTCGATCTGACCTACAAAATATTAGTCCTCTGGATTATTTTTAATTGATTTCTACAAAATCTTGTGGACGCGATTTTGTTAAAAATTGAGATACGTATTAGGAACAGGTTGAGATTTTATATGAAAGTACTCCCACAAACTGATCATCCACGTATTTACTCGTACATAAATGGGATGAAGTCCAAAATCTCATTGTACTGTACCATATTTGTCTGAGGGATCGAACCTCCAACATAAAAAAGAAATAAGTGCTTCCGGTAATATTATCATACAATGGATTCAATTCCTATCACAGTTTCCCTTAAAATATAATATTTGAATTATATTTGAATAGTTTATTTTGGTTGAGCTGAATGAATAGAATCATTCGACGGTACATAACATACATATAGTCTGTCATAGCTTAGCGATACAAGCAGCCCCTTATCAATGTCCTACGTTGAGGGTCCGATTAGCTAATACACACGTTTTACATTGATCGCTTTAAGATTTTTTTCCATCTCTAAGCGCAATCCAAAAGTTAGTATGTAGCATTGTTGGAGCAGATTTTATCTATTTAACTGAACCTCTTATTACCGAATTCTGACAACAATTATTTGTTGATTTGTTCTCACCTGATAATAATAAAATATATAATAATAATAATAATAATCTGAAGATGGAAGTTTCGAAATTGTCTTCAGTCCACTGGCTGCTTGTTGAAATCACTGTCCCCAGGAAGTACAATTTTAAGAATGACAAACTCTCCTGTGTTCCCAAAGGCTTTTATGGGGACATGCTCAGACTGCAAAAAAAATAAATCTCACCTTTTGCTTCGTAATTCGTAAATATGATTATCCTCGTCAGCCCACGTCCCACGCAAAACAAATACTTCCGTAAATCTAATTTGGAAAGAGGCTT
The DNA here is from genome assembly GCA_034694305.1 of Protaphorura glebata. Classification (NCBI taxonomy): domain Eukaryota; kingdom Metazoa; phylum Arthropoda; class Collembola; order Poduromorpha; family Onychiuridae; genus Protaphorura; species Protaphorura glebata. Next base: position 5,975 of record JAQFYE010001643.1, on the reverse strand, counting down.
TGATACAGATCTGAGTGCTCAAAGAGTACATGATCCATTAAAACTTCTTTGACTTTTGAGAAAGTACAAAAGTTCTTTCCTTCTACTCTGTCGTTTCATCTTCTGACGTCTTTACTCACAGAATTTTCACGGTTCAGAATTCGTAAGATTTCCTCATCTTAATGAGTACGAACGAAGTATCCAGAGTTATTTTGAAATAAATATTTGCTAATGAATTTAATTCACGGATGTAGAAGGACAAGCTTTAATTCAATTACGTGCTGTGTTGAAATAGAGAACAGGGAATATCTAGTAAAACATGAATTATAAGAACCAAACTGACAGCGAATTATGAAAACTTCGACTATCCTGACCCTTCTGTTAATCGAATTATTTTGATGACTCCAAATGATCTCTGACTGGTCGCGTTTTAATATCACCTGCGGAACCTTAATATTTAGTTTCTTTGAAAAAATTAAGGATGTACGATCTGAATTTGCTGCCCAATGGTTCTCTGGTTCTCCACAGATTCCGACAATGACTACTGTTGAAATTAACGCGTTGTTGAATGTCGGACAGAATTGTACACCGATATAAGTTACGTAGACTACAGCTTCGATTCTGGGTGTAGCATGGAGTGATTTTTACCGTGAATCTTTGGATGACGAAAGGTGACACAAACGTGGCCGAAATAGCAACTAAGAATACACTCCGATTCCATCCTAAGATTGGAATATTCCAATCTTATTCGTTTGTTTTAATAATTTGTCGGTATATGCTCATTGACTCGCTTACATTCCACGCACAGGCATAATTTTATTCACAATTAATTTGATTCAATGAATTTAGGTTGGGAGTCATTTAAAAATTAGTAGAATTGAACTACTATAGAGTGATACTATACAGGTGAGGTTGTCTGATGTAGTTGGGAGAGATCGGAGTTAAAAAGCCTACTTTGGCCGATTCCAGAAAAACCGGTGCTTATGGCTTTTAAAAAAATGAAAAGTTGGATAAAAAAGCAAAAGCAAGTAGAAACGTGATTATTTTTGTTTGAATTTAAATAAACGTTCCGTTTTGTTAGTGAACTCCAACTCTTACCACCACACCAGTACTGTTATATAGGAACGTCTGTTTTTGGCAGACGTGTTTTAACGATTGGTTAATTGTGTAATACTCAATTGAACGGGTCGTTCTGAAGAGAGTGACTAAAAATGCATCTATCTCCCACATAGTGAATTGATAATGAGTTACTTGTGACATTAATTTACAATAAGTTAACAGAATTACTCTATCCACTAACATTCCATGAAGTACATATGATTACAGATTACGCATTCTTGCTCTGACGTGTGTATTTGTTAAACTGTCTGGTTAAACTGTCTTGTCTGAGACATGGTAGTGTAGTGGTGAGTGTTCTGAATTCTCATCCTACATAAACTACTGGTACGGGGTTCGTTTCCTCGGTCTGGGCAGTACTATATAGCGAGTTTTCCCACTGGGATTTCCTTGCTATACCGGGCACTCCATCCGCCCGGTCCAAATGGGTAGTACCTATGAACTGACATATGTGAAATTGAATAAAAAATATATATACCCCGACTGTAAAAGGCTCATTAAGTTGAGGCGTCGTGGAGGGAAAAATAATTTAATAATAATTATTAAAAGAACCAAACCAAATTGAACAGAAATGAAGCACACCTTATAGTAGAATCGAAAAAATTATTTGTTTTCGAAAGGAAGTAAATACAATGTTGATCTCAAAGGAAACATTCCAATTCTTGAAAACAATTGTACGAATTGGAAATGCGATGAATTTATTTCCTTGGAAGTGGAATCCCCAAGAGAGAAAAGTTCTACTACTCTCAATTTCAAGTTCCGCTAATGAAAAACGTGAATATATGTATTACAAATTCACTGTAGGGTTTAGTGTTACAATTCAACAAATTCAGTACTGTACAGAATTTAAATTGGAAGATTCCATGGTCATGCTCGTGTTGACACTACTTCACTTTGCCGAGCTCGGAATACATTTGAATTCAATGACGGCAAAGAATGACGAATTCGGTAATGAGTGTCCAGTTCGCAATAAAATTGTGAAATGACATCAATCATTTGCATAATATTTCAATTTAGTCTGTCGCTGGAAACAGGATCCAGATGGTAAAGACGGGATTGAACTCTATTTAAAAATGAAAAAGGTTTACGTCCAAGCCTTCTCTCTTCTTGCATTTCCGGGCCTCATATATGGGATTAAAACGATTCCTCTCTTTCGACTCTTCGACGTGGATAAGATAGATAGATAGATATGCTTTATTCAATTGTCAAACCGCTTTCACCAAAGTGTTCTTTAAGCCACGGGGACACCAGCTAGGGATAAGCCAGGCGAAGGATAAGCTAAGCCAGGGATAACGTCGTGGAACTTGCATTCATAGCGCTTGTAGGCACAATTTGGGCTGTGTCTGGATTCATTCTTGGCGTGTTTTTAATTGTTTTCTTTATGGTACACTTGAATTTTCTTTTGAAATGGATGTTTCTTGGCACAATGTAATTATTTTGTGACAATTTGACAATTTGTGCTGGATTATGGTATTAGGTGGATCTCTAACTGTAGTATATTTATTTCAAGTAGAGAACAAGGCAGTCAAAACCTCACGTCTTCAGAGAACAGATTTCAAATGCTATCTACGATAAGAAACATTCAATTTTTCCATTACCGTGGAATCAAACGCACTCGAGTCCTTGTCCCAGCCATTCTTACTTTTTTTTAATTTGGGGCTGATTTCAACGTTATATACGAGTATCAAAGTAGAAATCATGCTTCTGCGATTGATATTTGGCGTGGGCGCTATTTTGGTTATCATGATTCAGCGCTTCATGCTATCATTTTGTGCTGACCTTGCCAAATCATCGCAAAAATACCGTGACAGTTTTCTATTAATTCAACAATTGACAGAATGGGAGAAATCATTTCTTCGAAGTTGTCGAAATTTGACCTATAAATATGATCAATTTACTTTGTCCAAATCCACATTCCCGTTGATCATGAATGATGTTGTCATTTCAAATGTCGTGACTGTACTCCTATTGTAAATTTAGAAAGCGTCATTTAGGAAACAGCCCTTGCGTTTTGGACATACAACCTTCCTCGGTAGGACTTCAAATACAGGGTATTCCCGAAAAAGTGTTCAATTGTTTGTGTTTATTCGTTGTTGGGCGGTTTAATCTCATTGTCTGTAATGTAAATTTTCGTAACTACGCCAAAATTCCAACAAACAATTGAACTCTTTTCCGGGAATACCCTGACTTAAGTTCATTCAGTTGACATCCTTTCTGAAGGTGTGGCCGCTGTTATCATATAAATCGCAATCCTCGAGACCCTACGTGTCCTTCCCTCTGCAATCAGTCAATTACACATAACAAGTATGCTCACTGCTTGTCTTGCGTTGGAAACACAAATCAATATATAGTAAATTAATCGGTACTACAAATTTCACTAGAATAGGTACCAATAATTTTTAAAATTCTATGCCAATTGAAAATGCATCTGTTTGTACAAGATTTTATAAGCCGTTCTCTTATTATTGTATCAAGTGATCATTTTACAAACCCAAGTATGGGTATATACTAATAATATACTAACATATACAAATGTTGTCAAAGATTCATACTTTCGATTATAATGAAATCGTTCCACGAGAGGGAGGATAATTTCATACAATGAGATGATGCAAAGATTCTTACTTTTTTGTCTATTTCCTTACATTTCCTTCTGACTGAAACCATGGTACACTGGGTGAACATTTACGGAGTCAGATATACAGTACGAAATCTCCGATATCTACGTAGTATTTTGTGTCTATCGCTCTAGTGTTCTCTGGGACTTTAGTTACATCATTGGTTAATATTATATTAAGTTGTTACGACTACGAGCCGGAATTTATGACACTCACTGATGAATCAATGTGATATCCTGATATTGTATTGTGTGCGCTATGGAATTGATGACTTAAATCAGTATAAATCCAATCCAATCCAAAAGAAGTGCAATTTTTTCCATACAAATCATAAAGTTTATATTTTTCGTAATTTTCTACTTGTATTGTTGAATTTACTCGTACGTGTAGCGTCGCAGTTAAGTACCTTACTTGTATAAGAAACCAATCGAATTTAAAGGTGAAGCGAGTTGTTGAATAGTTCATGTTGCTGCTCAGGCTCCAATATAGAAATTATTACCGCTGATTAATAATTCACATAAGCATCTCTCGCAGTTTTCCTTTGACTTAGAATTAATTGAGAAATTAACTCAGTTTACTGTCGTACTATTTTTGCGGGCTTAATGTGCAAGCTAAAAATCAATATGGAATTTATTCCGATTTTCCTTTACACATTCAGAGATTATGGTCATGATGTGTGCGGATGTGGCTCAAATACCGGTCAGCATATTAGATAGATAGATAAAGTCTTTTTTTTATATGGTCAATCTTTTCAGAATTAACTGTTGTAAGCAAGAGGACCTATTAATGTTCTGGTCTGATAATAATATATTCATGATGGTTCAGATGGAACTATGAGTTTTAAAGGAAATATGCATTTCACGGTTTTGTTATTTCGGTTTAATTATAAATTTCTTTACCTTGAAAGTTTTTTATGTATATTCAACAATTCAACTATCTGGAATTAGTTATAATTTTGTTCCAAATATTCTTTTGACAGCTTGACTGTCAACTAAATCTCTCTGAATAACGTCTTGGCGAAAAGGTTTCAAAAGGTTCGGTTCACGATTAACAATAAATTACGATGCTGTCATTGTTTGATCGAATTCCGCTTAAGAATTTCCGCAAAGTTTTGATTTAGTTTCCATTTCCTTTCACTTTCAAAAATATGTTTCATTCGACCGCTTTTCTTTCCCGTGAAGCCGGTCACTCTTCCAGTGTTGCCGCTAGATATTGTAAACACCATACTAGTTCTATCCACTCCTAAAGTCTAAAGTATTAGTAAGAGTATTTCTATTGAAATGGCATTTTCCATTCTTTATCCCTAATTTGTCTTGCATATTTCCGATTCCGAATTTGCAAGTTGGGTTACTTGCATTCTTTTTTGGATTATTATTTTTGGATTAATTATTTCCAATGAATAATAAAGCGCCAGATGCTAGAACTAACCTGGGCACAATTAGATAAAGGAATTCACACTGGGACGTCGTAGACGTTTGATCAGATGATTTGAGGAGATTAATATTTTTTTTGATTTATTGATTTATTTAACTGTCAGACCGATTTTATATAGGTGTTCTATAAGCCATGAGCCAGTTTACTCAACCATAGCGCAGATTGCAAGTACAGATAATTAATGATTATATCATTAGTGAGTGTAATTGATTGAATCAATTTGTGTATCAAAAAGCAGTGGAACAGCTGACTTGTTATAATTAAGATCATAAAATAGGATAGAAACTGGGGCGGCGGTTCCGGTCGAGTATTTTGTCTACAGTGAACATTTTATTCCTTGGAATTCTTCAGGAAATCAGGCAATATGCAGACAATACGTGGAGTCTCAAGAAATTTAACTCTTTTTAAATGGAATCTTCCCATCTCTTGCCTACACGATTGCGAGTAAACATTTACATGAAGGATACTAAACGCAATTTTTAATGTCAGTTAGTTATCAAGACTTTCATTCTTAAACTTTCAATGTAAACTCACTCAATATTTCCACTGATATTACCAGGAGTGACTCGTCTGATAGAGAACTTGGAATTAGTTTATTGTTTTCATCACGGCTCTTGATCGAAAATTTCGACTGGATCTGGCTGTTGTACAAAATAATATTAGTGTCAAGAGGAATTTCGAAAATTAAAATCGGTAATGCTTTTCGTTTTTACTTACGATGTCAATTATTCCGACCGTCCCTCAACAAGAAAAGACATGAGTCAAAGTGAAATAGTTCAATGCAACGGGGAATTAAATTATTATTATTGAAACGTTTCCTTGTATTCC
>JAQFYE010001642.1:0-21712 GCA_034694305.1 Protaphorura glebata | reverse complement strand
AATTCCGTGCTCTTCTGGTAACGACGGATTTCTCGGAGAGCCACGGTCCCTGGACGGTAACGATGGGGTTTCTTGACACCCCCGGTGGCTGGGGCACTCTTACGAGCTGCCTTGGTGGCCAATTGCTTACGTGGTGCCTTTCCACCAGTAGATTTACGGGCAGTTTGCTTAGTACGAGCCATTTTGTGAGTTTACAGTTTTGAGCAGAGTCAAGTGTAAAATGTAAGTGATGGTCTGTGAGAAAATCTTTGGCTGTATTTATACAAGTCACTTTTGTTGAACACAAGCAGGATTGGTAGAAATAAGCTTGTTCCTGATTGGCTGAGCTCACCCTAGCAGCAGTAGTAGAAAAAGTAGCAATTAAGGGTCAGCGTCTGTTGAGTTCCCCTCTTCCCATCCATCCAAATCCCATACATCTGGCATACTTTGTAGCTGTAAAAATTAAACGGTCGAAAAAGCGAACCCTCTTTCCCGGTACATATTTATTTATGGACGCCAACCGAACCTTATCTTTCTTTGTCCGTTTTCCTTACATTCCCTCCTTTTTACACCCTATGTTACAAAATAAATAATACATGTACGTACTATAGAATACTCCAAATATTAATTTCAGAATTTCTTTTGAACGCCTGATAAAGCAGAATTACTAAAAAGAAATTCGGGTAATCTTGTGTCAGTAGATAACATAAACATGGAGATATTTTATATTATTACTAGAATTGAAAGATACAAAGACTTGAGAAAAAATATTCATGGAAAAGAGTACATTAAAAATGATACATTGATTGTATTTATTTTCTGGTTTTTCATAATACAAATCTGACTATTTTTGAAGCTACTTGATTTGACTTGACTGAATGAGTTGGAAAAATAAGCGAGCCAAGAAACTCTAGAAGATATCCAGAATATTTGGCAAACGTTAGAGGCGGACGATACGATGATTATTGTTTATTCATTAATCTTGGAAGAAAGCATCCATTATTTCATGTTTTCGTTAGTGTTTCGATTCATTCAAGAATATCAAGTCAATTTTAATTCAAGTTTTATTAAGCCATGAATAACCTTTGAAAATGAATTCATTCTTAGGGTTTAGCTTCAGGAGAGAAATAAATGCTTGAAATTCCATCTTCTTTGAAACCACTTCAAGTTCAACTCGTGTTTCGGTTAAAATTTTATTATCTGCTTTTGAATTAGTAAATTGAAGCCAGTAAACTTTATTTTTCGCTTTGATCGTCTCATCGTCGTTACAGTGCGAACTAAAATTCTTGACCGTAATAAAATAAATTAACTAACTAACATTTCCATTTCATTATTTATATGCTTGCCGTGCTTATAACTATGTAAGCAAACATTTTGGATGCAAATTTATTTCTCACTTTCCTAATTTTTAACATTCAAAATCTGTGGTGGCGTGGCATAATTGTAATGAACCACACTGTACGTAACGCGAAGGGGCTCATGCATTGTCTTGCCTAAATGCGTGGTGCAATGTTATACAGGGTGTTTCAAAAATTACATACACACAAGTTTTGAGAAATGTTTTTATTTTTATTAGACCATGAATTTGTTTTGCTCTTCGGAAAATGTGGTGGCCCTTAAAAGGGCCGTTGGTACGGTTTGGTTGTTGAGAAGAATTTACTTGGAGGAAGTGTATTTGGTGACAGCCTTTGTTCCTTCGGATACGGCGTGTTTGGCGAGTTCTCCAGGGAGGAGGAGACGGACGGCGGTTTGGATCTCCCTTGAAGTGATGGTGGTTCTCTTGTTGTAATGGGAGAGACGAGATGCTTCTGCGGCAATCCGTTCGAAGATGTCGTTGACGAAAGAGTTCATGATGGACATGGCCTTTGAGGAAACTCCCGTGTCAGGGTGGACTTGTTTCAAGACCTTGTAGATGTAAATGGCATAGGACTCCTTCCTCTTGTGTCTCCTCTTCTTCCCATCTCCCTTACTTATGTTCTTCTGTGCTTTCCCAGCCTTCTTCGCTGCTTTTCCTCCAGTCTTTGGTGGCATGATGACAATTGAAATTGAAATTGAACTTCTTCCAGAGTCGTCAAAAATGAGAATGAATCCGTGCCAGCCAAACTCTATCGCTTTTATACTCTCAGCTTGCTTACGTTTGCTCAAAAGTTGCTTAAGGGGGGTTAAAGTGAATGAGGAGCTTATGGAAAAATAACATGGGGAGGGAGAAACGTAAGCAAGCTGGTCCCCGAGTCCAAAAGTGGGGTTCTAGTGCAAGAGGAGCTTATGCAAGAATAACATGGGAAGGGAAAAACGTAAGCAGGCTGGTCCCCAACTGTACGGTGGGTGGAATAGTATTGAGGTGCATGGTTTTTTTCTTATGGCGGGATAACAAGGAGAGGGGAAAACGTAAGCACGGACCCCCGATGACGTCAGGAAAAACATTCCTTTGTTATTGCGTTCCGTTCCTGACTTTTCTGCGACTGCGACTCACTTTAGTGATTCAGAATTCCTTTTATGGAATTTTAAATTGGATGAGATGGATACGATGGAATGGCTCGTTTGTGTTTAAAAAGTTCAAACGAATTAAATAGTTTATTCAAAATGATGTAAACAAGTAAATCTGCACTGCGGTTTGGTGACAGAGTCAATCGTATTTTTATTCCGCAGTTGTCATTTTATTTAATTGGTTTGACAAAACAAATGGGTTCAAACATTTCTTGCAAGATGACCTGATTTTTATTCTGTCAAACTTTTATGTCATTGAAGGAGAATTAGTGAGTAATCCAACAAAAATTCTTGCATGTATGCGCTTGCATCTGTGATAATATTTATTTTGTAGTAATGCTCAAACACTTAATGTATCGAATTCATTGTTAAAATTTAATTTAAGGAAGGGCATCAAGTATTTGATGCATTTTGTATTATTGGAATCCTGAATTTGAACTGAAATGAGCAATTTGGAGCAATTCTATCTTGACGATAGAATTGAACATAATATATGAATGTCTGAAGTTATTTTTGGAATCATGTTACAAGGTGAATTTCTGAACCAACGTAGTATTTCACAAATAGAACAATGAAAGTGAAGGATTCTTATTCTTCGGATTCTTGGAGACAGATATATGCCTTGACCTGAGTTTAATTTATTTGGACAATTACTGACTTTAGTTCAGTTTTCTGCGTTTCCATAATTTTAAACTAATTTCTCCTATTTAATTCGATGTCTCGTGGCATTGGAGATGTCGATTCTTGACAGAATACGAAAGAGTAGAACAAATGTGGAATGATTTTTACAAGAATTTGTTAAGCGACGATTTCATGTGCCAGTTTAACGGAAAATTGCTTCGCAAATCGTTGCTTGAAAATCCCATCGACCTCCATGACCTCTACTGAAAATCTGACGGGTATCTAAAAGCTAATATTAGCATAGAAGTTTAATCCAAGACAAGCTGCCGTATGGAATCACCGCTTTGTTCTAAACTCCGACTTTATTTCAATACACACATAATGCCCAAAATGCATGTTAATAAATGAAGCAAAAGCTATTTGAAATTGTATTACTCATTATTTTTTGTTTTGCTTTTTGGAAAATATGGTGGCCCTTAAAAGGGCCGTTGGTACGGTTTAGCGAAGTGATCCAGTTGTTGTTTAAGATGATTTCTTTTCTGTCTTCTTTGGGAGAAGAACAGCTTGAATATTTGGCAAAACTCCTCCTTGGGCAATGGTGACCCCAGACAAAAGTTTGTTCAATTCTTCGTCGTTACGGATGGCCAATTGAAGATGTCTTGGGATGATACGAGTCTTCTTGTTGTCCCGAGCAGCATTACCAGCCAACTCAAGGACCTCAGCTGCCAAATATTCCATGACGGCGGCCAAGTAGACTGGGGCTCCAGCTCCGACCCGTTCAGCGTAGTTGCCCTTTCGGAGCAGACGATGGATTCTTCCGACTGGGAATTGAAGACCAGCACGACTTGACCTGGACTTTGCCTTTCCCTTGACCTTTCCTCCCTTTCCACGACCAGACATTTTGAATGTGTTGAGTTGAGCTTCTTGTCAAGTACTGCTGAGCTTTGTGACAAATCCTGTTATGATGTGGAATGAAAACGTTGAGTTTGATTTTATACCCTACCTGCCTGCTTTGGTTTTGAGGGGCGGACGCAAAAGCAGAGAATAAACGCATACCCGTTTCTCATTTTACGATTTGAAATGGTTTGGATTTTGGGTGCGGACGTAAAAGTATCACATGCCTGGGTATTTACTGTGCTTTGGTTTGGCTGAACGGACGGAAAAGCACAAAATAAGCGCAATTCATTTTCCTCAACTTTTTTCTTATACGGTGGACAAGAAGGGCACTTCCTAGCTAAAATGAACAAAAACAAGGTTTGTTTCAGAAAAACCATGAGATTTAACGAATTATTTCAAACGAAGGCTCAATCCAATTCCATTATGTGTAATTAAATCTGAAATGCATAAAATCAATGTTCATTAGGACAAGATCTCTCATCTAGCCAAGCATGCGTGCTTGTGATTTCCGTTAAATATTAAACAATTAATCAAATTGTAACCACGCACTCAATTCATCAAAGCGGAATTTTGAGGCGTAAAAACTTTGTGAAAAATTGATACCACACTGTGTAATTCGACGGAAAATATTATGGAAGTCTTAATTTGGTTAATATTTGTTGACGATTGTGTTTAACTTTCTTCCAGTCTTGACCGTATAATGGTACATGGAATTAAAATTGTTTGTTCAGTCAGTATGCGGTCGGAATGTCGACATTCGACAACAGCGAAAGCTTGCATTCTTAACCATAATCAAAGGTATTAACCAACTAACTAGAGTGAACAGCAAATGACAAAGGGCAATGACAATTCATATATTTCGGAATTCTGATCCGAATTCGTGAAGTCTAAAAATGAAGGCGAATTCATGAAACTACACGGCATAGATGAGCGCTCCTATATTTGTCTGTTTGATATTTTCAGAAGTTAATAAAACTGCTCAATTTATTTCAGGATCAGGTGAAATTGACGTTTGAAACTTAACACGTTGACATTGTCCACTACTGCGACTGGTTACTGGAATAAGCCTGAAAACTACTAGAAGATCCGTTTCATTTTGTGCCCTGCCCCCGCGTCTCATATGATTTTTTAACTCTAGCTGTAAACATCAATTTCAATGAAAGTAAAAGTAATGCCTAGCAATCAAAACCCGCGGTGTGTGGTCTTAATAAATATCTGTGTTAACTATGAACGACACTGTAACGCAGCGCAACCCATGGATGACTCATTCTCATTACGAATGAGTCATGGACTTGCAGATGTATGAGGGCGCTATTTACCATACAGTGTGTCCAAAAATTACCGACACCCATAAATGTATTTGATTTGGTCATTCTTTTTTGTTTTGCTCTTTGGAAAATATGGTGGCCCTTAAAAGGGCCGTTGGTTTAATAAATAGGTTTGGCTTTAGTTGTTTAACCGCCGAATCCGTAAAGGGTTCTGCCTTGTCGTTTCAATGCATAGACTACGTCCATGGCTGTGACGGTCTTCCTCTTGGCGTGCTCTGTGTAGGTTACAGCATCTCGGATGACATTTTCCAGGAAGACCTTGAGGACCCCACGAGTTTCTTCATAGATGAGTCCAGAGATACGTTTGACTCCACCGCGACGAGCTAAACGACGGATGGCGGGCTTAGTGATTCCCTGGATGTTGTCCCGCAAGACTTTACGATGGCGTTTGGCTCCTCCTTTTCCGAGTCCCTTTCCTCCCTTTCCTCGGCCAGTCATGATGAGTCAGATGAGTTGAAATCCTTGGTACAGTTCAAAGGCTGTGCTGGTTCTGATACACTTTGTCCGTACTCGGCTCATTTTGACCAAGTGTGCGGACGTTCATGCACAGAATAAAGCAACCAAACTATTGGGGTTAAAAACGACCGTTGGGATTTTTACCCTTTTCCCTCGCACACTAAAATATACCCAACGCATTATTTCAGGAAACTTCACATAAATATCCCTAAATTTTAATGAAATGATTGATAAATATTGACTATGCGGTGATTACATATGGCATAGCACTTTCGCGGCAGTGTAGGAGTGATGACTACTGTATTTGTACATAACGTTATCTCCCCTGAAGTCATTGACCTCTAATGTGACTGACCGTACGGCTCTCTAGAAGCCGACAAATTAGTCCTAACTAATATTTTATTCTTCGGAGTTTCATAAGAGTTTGCCATCTGCCATGTGGAAATGCCGCTTTAGAAATTGATAGTGAAAGATGAACTGTCAAACTAATTAACATACCTAAACTCAGCATTCGTGAAATTTCAGGAATTCATAAAAAAGAGTGAAGTATGAGAATGGCATAATATTCGAGGCCAGTTTTTCAAAGAAATTAGTTACAAAAAATTGTCAACTGTGTAGTAAATATGATTCTGAAGGTATGTCCCAAATTGAAAACTATGTTCTGAATCATGAATCAAAAATTGAGTTATAAAACTCGCATAATATTTTATGTCATGGAATGCTTGATATGTCGACGAATAAATGTATAAGTCGTAAATGTAATAAATATTTTAATGAGATCAGTTTTTTGTTTTGCTCTTTGGAAAATTTGGTGGCCCTTAAAAGGGCCATTGGTTGGTTTTTTAGTAGATTTCTCGTCGTTTCTCCTCTTTGTCTCCTTCACCTCCTCAAATTTACTTCTTCTTTGGAGCCGCCTTCTTTCCCACAGATTTCTTTGCTGCCTTCTTTGGCTTCGGACTCTTCGGCTTGGACTTTGGAGAAGCCTTAGTTGGTTTAGCCTTGACCGGAGAAGATGGTGGAGCGGCGGCCGGTGCTGCTGCAGCTGGAGCTGCCGCGGCCTTCTTAGGTGAAGCTGGAGCCTTCTTCGCTGCTGGTTTCTTGGGAGCAGGTGACCCTCTGGACGTTGGTGCCTTCCTCGGGGCGGCTTTCTTGGCAGCAACTGGAGATGCGGCCTTAGCTGGTGACTTGGCCTTCTTAGCTTTCTTGGCTCCCGCCTTCTTGGGTGACTTGGGTGCCTTGGCCTTCTTCGGACTTCCTACAGCCTTCTTGGGACTCTTTACTTTCTTGGCACCACCGCTGGCCCCCTTGGCAGCAACTGGGAGTTTGAACGACCCATTGGCCCCCTTGCCTTTGACCTGGACCAGTTCTCCATTCGTGACAGCAGATTTCAAGTACTTACGAATAAATGGTGCCAATTTCTCAGCATCCACTTTGTAAGTGTCATGGATATATTTCTTGATCGCCTTGAGGGATGACCCACCACGTTCATGGAGACCCTTGATGGCCGCAGAAACCATGGACGATGTCTTAGGATGATCAGACTTGGCTTTTGGTGACCTGGGTTTCTTGACCTTTGGGGCCTTTGGAGTAGCTGGTGCCTTGGCTTTCTTGGGTGCTCCGGCTTTTCTTCCGGCGGTTTTCTTGCCAGCGGCAGCGGCGGGTGCAGCTGGTGCAGAGTCGGCGGGAGTCTCAACTTCTACGTCAGACATTGTTCTTTTCAGTGATTCTTTAGTACTTTTTGAAGTGAAAGTTTGCTCAGATTGAGGTTTATGATGAGGAAATGGGGTGTGGAGAAATGGTTATGAAGGACTGGGTCGGACGAGGTAGAAACACCTCTCTCACTTCTAACTCAAATTCACAACTCAGAGTCCTTTTCTGCTCATCTGTTGTGTTTTCTTCCTCCGCTTTCAGCTCACCCCCTCAATTTGGGACCCCCCTTCTAGCACCGAATTTTGTCTTGGCTTATAGCCCATACATTTCTCTAAATTTTGATATCAAATTTTGGCCAAAACACCAACTCAAACCATAACTACATCCTATTTTCTCAACCTTCAATGGTTTTCCGCAACCTCTTTTCCTAATTTTATGAAATTTTTAGCAATTTCGAAATATAATTTGTCCATAATATTTCAAAATTGATATCTTAGATATATGAGCATCAAGTGTGTTTTGATTTGAAAGTATTCGGATCAGTGGAAGTCGAGCAATTAGCATTTGGATTTGGACAAGAAGGCATTTTCGATCGGTATGGTTTGGGTGGCTGGATGAGAAAATAGCGTTTAGTTTGACCTATGACCTCCAGTTCTGGAAAAGTTTAGTGGCAGGATACGTAGAATTTAATTTGTGAATTTTTGATGTATTACTTTTGCGGGTCCGATTCTTAGTTTTTGAGTTATTGAGATTAAAAGATGTTCATGTTAGTAAAGCAAAAGAATCTTGCGACGCATTTTTCTATCCCCTGTGTGTGCATTCAATTCCAAGTGAATTTTATTACTGTACGTATCCTTATGATTATACCGTGTGAGAAATACTTGATTTTAATTCAATTTTTCATTATTTTCATTCAATTTTTAACATTTTTCATGAATTCGACTAGAATTTATTGTAATGTTCCATCACTCTTGAAAACAATTCACGGAGTTTGGTTTAAAAATGCATGCGAAGTGCGAATTTATACGAGGATTTTTCTCTTGGTCGTGGCTCAATCAACTTCCACTTCTCTTTTATCCGCGCGTGCATGACTTAAAATGAGTTCACGGAATAATAAATTAATTAATTCGACTTAAAACTCCTATTATAATTTTAATTGTGTATTGTCGAAAGCAATGTTTTCAAGATATTTAACGAAACAAAATTATTCATTGATTAAATAGTTCTGTCTAGATTGTCCGTAAATTAACTATTTCATTTGACAGAATAAGTGCACCTTCTTGTAATAAGATTTATTCACGGTGACATGACAAGAGGTCATCACCATAATTAAAACAAAATAACCGTCGGTCCATTTTAAATTCCAGTATCGTTTCAGTTTAAAGTTGTGTACTGAATGACTAAATGACGAGACGAATGGATTTCTTATGAACATCAACGTCATCCTGGAGTTTGATATCCGCTAACCTTAAGACCATAAATAAGGAGATGTAGTTTAGAGATCCAGTATCCAGTATCCCAGAAGAACGTAAACAAAAGCTTAGGAATCACGAGCACCCTAGTATGACAAATTGGCTAAGAAATTATATAAAGGGGCAAAGACTTGTTATGTCAGCGGACCAAATTGGATACGTTGATAAGGAATGCTTCGAAAGTTCCATAACAAAACTTTTGTAATTCGTCGATTCCCTTGCATCAAAGAAATTGGAAAAGAGCACGAAAGTTCATCGTCAATAGAAATTATGACTGCACATAAATAAGGATTATCATCAGTATAAGATTTTGTCTTTGTGCCTAAACTTGTCATACCCTGATAGGCTTAAAACTTAGAAGACGAAGTTAGCAAAGAAAATAAGAATTAAAAGATTTATTTTATTTGGTCAGAGCAGATCCATTCAAATGTATCCTACTGAACTGAAAAGGAAAATGTAGAATCGGAAGTTCTTGAAATAGTCTAAAGTAGGGATACGTTTAATAAACCAAAAGGAAGATCGGAATTAATAACATATAACATAAGCTCATCGATGAATACATTTCCTCATGACTATAGAGTAAGATCTATGGTGTTGAAAAGAAAACCAAAGTGTGACAAATAATTATGTGGGGTATTTTTCTCTAAGGATGAAACAGATCCATGAGTCAGCATCACAAATCTGCGAAGCCCCAGCATATAAAACTTGTCGGGTTGTAAATATAACCTCTAAATCGCACCTACATAGAGGTGGAGAATTTGTTGCTGTAAATGTACACAACTTAAAATCAAAATTCTCGGTTATTTAGATAAAGGTCTGGAGAAAATTAGTATCAACTGGAAGCACTCAAAAATCCTAATCTAGTTTTATCTTGAGGAAATACATCTGCGGAATAATTAGCTCTTCAAGACACATCATCTTCATCACTAGAAAAATTCGAATGCATTGCATTTCCGTCGATTTACACAGATGTACTATGCGATGGTGGTGACTGGAATTCGTCATAAGAGCTGATGTCCACAGAAGTAACCGTTGGGGATTTGGGCTTAGTAATGTGTGGCACACTTGAAAAAGATCAGTGGATGCGTGTAGAGTTCACATTGCTCATCTCATCGTGCAGGGTTTATGTTTTGTCCAAATGAGATGAGGATTGGAGAAGTGATCTCCTCTCATGTGAAATCGAATCTCGATAATATTGTACTGGCTGGACTCTAACCTTTCGTTCTCACGTTCATCTATCCATCATCGCACCGTCCTTTTGTGTAACCGCCTGCCAAGTTCCATTATATACATTTTGTGCTGAGTTCATTTTTTTCACATTATGACTCAAAATATGCACACCTTAATGAACATCGCCGAAGAGCTTGTCAAACACTAACCACTTTTTTGTAGAGGGCAGAGGGCGCGGCGTCTTGAGATACTCCCAGCAGAAACAATCAGAGAAATAACTTAGTTGATGTAACCACATCGGTGAACCCCAGCACAGCGAAAGAGCGGTAGCAACCCTGTACAATTGCTAAATTTTCATAATGCATGGACCTCCAGGAATTTGCTACTTCATTTGTCTTTCTCCTCTTAATTCTCATAATTCAACTTTATCAGTTGGAAGTTTAAAATTGAATTAACCGACATGAAATAGATACCCAGTGATGGCGAAACACTTCGAAACAGACGATGATATTGAAACGGGACCGTTAAACTAGGCTTTCATCGTAGTCCTTTGTGGTTGCCACCTCTGTACAAGTTCAATTGTAGCAAATTTTAAATATGGAGAATTTGTAAGTGATAACTGGATATCAAGACTTCAATAGCTCTGGGGTCTGGAACATTTATACTGTGTCGCATAGTAAAACCGCATCTTGACATGCTTCAGGTGATGTGACTGGGCCCTTTCTGGTGATTTGCTTGGCTCCAAGTCGGTCTCACTAACACCTGTAGTCGGCTCTTCAAAATATTATTGGTTTCGGCATGTTTTTTGAATGGAAGGCTTTCACAGTCGCAGAGAACAGTGACCACACCATGACTTTCCGCCTTCCTTATTGCTTTCACCAGGAGTCGGAGAAATGTTTCAGGGTCAAAATAGAAACACCAGGTTCCATCCCAGGTGACCGAAGTGTTAAAGAAATCAGAAATAATTCTAAATTCTTCGTATCTAACTGTACCCTTTCCCTTGTTAGAACTCTTAAAATGGAATCGACGCTTTCTACAGGGTGACTATTAATACTATTATGTATGACTCCCCTCTTATATAGGAACCACAATCGGTACGATCAATTGGAATACCTCGTTAGAAAGTTCAGCTCAAATGGGATCTCCGGCAAAATATTTCAGGCTCTTATCATAGCGCGCAGCGCGCGGTAGAAAATTAAAGTGAGTTATTCCGCTTTCTTCTAGCCGTTTTCTCATGATCGTTTGTCGCATGTCGCTCGAAAGGCGTGAAAACTTCAAAATTTTGAACAACGACCTTCACCATCACATTCGCAAGTGCTTCTCGAAAACTAGAAGCCATGGATCGACAATTCCTTAGCAAGTCGATTTTTCCTCACAATTTCAATTTCGCTTGTTTTTAGGAAAAGTAAATGCAAAGTCAAAATCATCGTAGATTCTCGATCCATGGCTTGAAGAAAGAAGTTGCAAACGTGGTGGTCAAATTCGTTTTTCGAAATTTTAAACTTTTCACGCCTTTTCGGGCGGAAGGCGATGATAAAACGGATAATAAACGTCGAATAATTCATTCTTTATTTTCCACCGCGCGCGGTGCGGAGCTATCAAAAAAACCTAAAATATGTTGTCCGATATCCCATATGAGCTGTTCTTTCCAACGAGGTATTCCGATTGATTGTAGCTATTGTGGTTCCTGGGATATGAGGGGCGCAGTACATATTAGTCACCATGTACACTTATTTTCTCACATTGAAGTCTGCAGCCAAAATTTGGAGACCATAGTTTGTTTGTCAGCTCTCAAAATTTTCTGGACTTTCACTGGATGTTGTCAGCTACTGATATATCGTGTCTGAGAATCGACAAATCCAGAAGGGTTGGGGGGGGGGAGTTGGGGCCGGACGAAGCCAGCCGCTACCTAATTTGGTTCGTTTCTGACACGACCGTATATAAGCAACTAATTGCTAGTTAATATTGCGCTCGCTTGATTGATATTGCAGGATCAGCTGATACACTTCAAGTCGTTGAAGTGACTGGCTACATTCAAACCCCATTATGTCATTTCATCAAACACATCGCTTATGAAGTACTTAGTCGTAGGATTTAAAGCCAGTAAGTCACTTAGCTACCACCTGTTTCGGACAATTGGCTATAATATGAATTTTAAACCACGTCCTCAAATCAGACTACGCTCTCCATAATCCCTTGGTTTGGTTCATGATTAGCAAAAACTTGAAACTCAAGTAACCCTGTTGATAGAAATGTCAATTGATGCTGTTACTGAGGCGGACGTTGAATTACCGGGTGCCAACCATTAGGATTCGCCAGCGTAAGTCTTATTTCTCATCCTAAGAGTTGATGATTGCTTTATTACATCATCTCTTTGTTTGAATACATTGCATTTTTTGTCCGTCCGTACGTCCTGGACGGGAAGACTCATTTGAAGAATGGTTGAATACCGAATTTTCGGTGGAATATTAAAGACTGTATAAGTATGGTATTCCTAGTGAACTCTCTAACAATGTATTATACGGACAACTACAGGGTGTTCGAAAAGAGTATGCACACTTTCAAAAATTCATAGTTTCTAAAGTATGGACCAGATCTTTTAAAAAAATATTTTTTATGAAATTTCAAAAGGACTTGTTTTTTTAACAATTTTTGCATTTTACGATTAGCGAAGAGTATTCTCGATATAACGGCCTCTTAATTTTGTAGAAAATGTCAACTGTTTGAAAGAATGAAGACTTCAATATTGAATAAATAAATAAGTGAATAGTTGGGATTGAATTTGTGAACGTGTTGGAATGGCCGCCGCAGACAAATTCGTCATTGGATGAAGACTCTACAAGTTTAACAGGTTTTAATATCGAATATTTTAATATCATCTCAAAAAATTCAAGTGATGTAATCGACAATAAAAATAAGCACTTATATTAACTTTAACTTCAAGCTGGTCCAGATATAAGGTCCGATTTGCTTATTCTTGTTGACATACACACAGTGCACCTCAAATTGTATAAACGTGCGGTCTGAATTGAATGTTAGCCGACAAGTGCAGGTTGAAGAGGTTATAAATCTCAACAACACATTTATGATTAGGATTTTGAGTTGAGCTCAAAATCTTTGTAAACACTCGAAGCACTAAAGCTTTAGTTAATTCGGAATGAGGTGTATATATAAAGCTAGACATCTGAGTCCGGATTCAAGAGCAACATCAGGCCAAGCAATCCGTTTAGGTCTACTCTCCTCATATTCCGGTCAGCTGAAAGTCTTTGAATTCCTCACAATGTTGAGAACTTTTATCGTCGTGTCTGCCTTGATTGCATTAGCCTCAGCCGGTTCATCAGCAAGAATTTCACCGTTCGGAATCGTTGAGGGAATTACGGATTGTGGTAGAGTCATATCTGTATATATGTTTTATCACTAGGTCAATATGTTGGTGTTACTTTAAATGATTGGATTGCGCAGGATCTGCTGGAGAACTTGGTACGGTTGAAGTGCCTGATTGCACCAGAGTCCCATGCATTTTAATCCCAAACAAAGTCTACGATATTGCTCTCAGATTCAAAGCCAGTAAGTCATATAGTTAAGAACTTAGTAGAAACATTTGGATTTGAACTAATTCAGTGTGGCTCAGCGTATTCGGTACTAATTTGAACTTAATGACTATTAGGCGTGACTAGTGCGAACTTGGCCCTCCAGTTGTGGAGAAGCGAATCGACTACTCTGTTGTATGATTTGCCAATCAACGGTGTGATTGAAGCCGGAGTTGAATACGAACTAAAATTCCAGGTTCCAGTTCTCCCAGAATTCGCTAACGTAAGTCCCATTCTTCAAATGCCAGTGATCATTTGGTTACCTTATTAATTGTCCTCTTTTGTTTCGTCCTTGAATGAATAGCAAGCCTTCGGTATCCTTATCTACATTTTGGATGAGGAGGCTCGTCTGTACGAAGTGTGCGCCGAACTTGCAGTGGCCGTTGGACCGTTGCCCTAATCCTCGGAATTTCACTTTACTCAACTACAATATACAAAATTTCGACTTTACTGTAATAGAACGTTTTTTTTTGTAATAAATATACTATATATATAATAACTATTTTTTGACAAACAATCTCTTAATTTGTAGTATTTACTATTCATTGCATTACTCTTACAGTCGTTGTGAGCCTTATCGTAATCTCATATTTAATTCCGATGTTAGGGTAACATAGAGATTTTTAGGTGACCACTTTCTTGTCGGTCAAAGATAATAATCTTATACTCTCTGCTAGTCGGTGGTCAAGAAATAAAACAGCATGTCCTAACTAATGAGATCTGGCATCATTAAGGTCCAGCAAGATAATTTTAGGTTCAGAGATTTGATTTGTCACTTAAATATGTAACAGACACAAATTTGGTAGAATCAATACCGTAAAGTCCTGATTAGAAGGCGGACCCCTAATTGAGTGAGGGTCATGTAGGTGGATTCCAAAATAGAAGGAGGGTTCGAATACAATGCGGGTCTCAATTCTAGTCTAGTCCGAATTAAGGACACTCACTGATGAGTCAATGTGACTTTACGATATATTGTGTGAGCTATGGAATTAATGACTTAAATAAACACGTATCAATTACATTACGGGTATCTTGGTGTTAGTCTTTTACAGCTAAGTTTGTACGTTAGAATAATGCTACATTTACCATAGATTTTCATAGTCAAAACTTCTAATTTGGATAGAATTTTCCTGATAAACCTTATATTGTTCTAAGTTTGTCAGTTCTGATTAAATTACACACCTGTCGCTTCTCTCATTACTGTTTGATTCAGAAATAAAGTCATATTAATTTAAAAGATGGTGTGAACTCTGAAGAAAATATTTATTAGAATGCGGGTCCCGAATATAATGCGGGTCCCGAATATAACGCGGGTCCCGGGGTGCTCGATTTAAATAGAAGACCCGCCTTCTAATCGGGAATTGACGGAACACAGATTATGATGTGTGACCGAACCAAGACAGACTGAGTGTGACCACACATACTTTGATTTTATCGAAATATTCCATTCCACTTTGAAAGGATTAACATATGTATTCTTGCCCCTTACAATAATAACTTTGTCCCTTACAAAATTGTAACTTTGCCCCTTAGTAACATCTACCCTTAGGGCAGTTGACTCATGTGTCCAATCAGAAAACGTAACTTTGTCCCAAAAGAAATACCTTATGCTCTTATTTTCTGGTCTCCGCTGGAACATCTACTTGTTTTCACCTAATTTCAAGGCGCAATATATTTTTGCAAAAGTATGTCTTCAGAAATACCGGACAAGCGCATGTGCTTGATTCCCAGTCCAGAATGTCATAGATAACGAATAGGGGATTTTTGCCACTGCACATATAATTTCTTATTTCTTCCATGAGCAACTTTTTGGAATCCTCAAAAAAAATTGAATGTCGTTCTCGGTAGGGATTATAGCGTCCGTTGGAGGTATAAAATAGTAACATTTGAATTCATTTATTTTCTTGAATTTGGGGTTTTTGGCTTTGGACGCTTACTTGTACGATTTTGAGAATAACTGGAAGTCATCTCTAGGTTTACGTGCGAAAATTTTACAATTAGGATTGATAGGGTTGCGGATTTGTGTCCAAAAACTTACAATTCCTAGAGCTACTTGGAAGAACCGACCCGATGGCAGACGCTGCCATAAAAGTTAGCTGACCCGAATTCCTCCTCTGACTTTGCGAGTTGAGTGATACTGATTCCCGCTTGCATTTGAACTAATGAAGGTCGGGGAATTGCAACTAATTTTAAGGGCATAAGTTGTTTCTTTTAGGGACAAAGTTACATTTTTTAAGGGACACGTGTGATGCTCTAAGGGTAGAAGTTACTAAGGGGCAAAGTTACAATTTTTTAAGGGACAAAGTTATTGCAAAAAGCGGAACGACTGAGCTATACAAATGTCCTTGGTGTGTGTGTGTGTGTGTCCGTCTGTCCGAGCTCTAGTGGCCACATTTCTCATCGGATTCTGCTCAAACTTGGCATGCAACACCCTTCGGCCATAGCTCCGGCTAAGTTCGTTAGCCAACCTGATCGAACCACTACTAGGGGTACTTGACTATATAAACCCGGTCAACAGACACCCTTATATAAATCAACTATTACGAAGCTCATGTGTTTCTGTTGTAGCCATGTTTTTGCGCTGCGCTTCCTGTTACCCTCTCTGCTGAAGGTAATTTTTCCCGTGCTGAATATACAAATACAGAACACAGCACTTAAAAATGATAAATTACGAAGCGGCAATCAATAGTATGTAAGTGTTTCATAAATTTGACAAAAAGAAAAAAAGTTTTTCTCCGCCAAATAAGAACTTTTAAATCAACTTAATTGAGATCGTCAGCGGAAATTTGTGAACGAAATTATTTAAACGGTAGAGCGCAAATTGTATTTTTTTTTCTCGCTAACTTGTTTATTTTTCAACCACGCCTTGTATAATCAAAACCCTGGCAACGATACATAAATTACGAAGCTTAATTGCGCTTCCAACTGCATTCATTTTATTAATTGATAGATTGCCTTAAACTTTGGCGTACGTGATCAAGAGGAGGTCCTTGGCTCCTTTGGACATTATCTGATGTCAAACATATTGTTCAATTACGCCTCCAATTGTACCAGTTTCATTAACTGACAGATTATGTTAAAATTCAGCATACGTAATCAAGGGGTCCTTGGCTCTTCCCGACAATGTCTGAGACCGACGTTTGACATCCAGTTCTAGCCGGAACAGACATTAAATGGGTAACGTGTTGTTCAATTACGCTTCCAATTGTACCAGTTTTACTAACTGGCAGATTATGCTAAGATTCGGCATACGTTATCAAGGGGTCCTTGGCTCTTCCCGACAATGTCTGAGACCGACGTTTAACATCCGGTTCGAGCCGGAACAGGCGTTAAATGTGAAACGTATTGTTCGATTGCGCTTCCAATAGTACTCGCTTCTTTACTTGAATGATTGACTTGAAATTTGACATACGTATTCGAGGTACCTCTTCCGGACATTGTCCATAATTAACTTGTGACATCAGTTGCAACCATAGAGTATGAGCTAAATATCAACCATTTTCTACGATTACGCTTGCGACTGTACTCTTTTTCTGACCTTCTGACGGTCGGTAGATGTCTGCCTCTAACTAACAACACTTTCGGACGGTCACCTACTATCCGTTTGTTTCAAGTGTGGTCTTCGAAACTTGACTTTGGCCTCACTCATAATGTAAAGTGCATGGGATTTTTTGGCGCGAACGGCCATCGCGAACCATACCCAAAAGGTACCCACAATAGTACTATGTCTTTCATTTGGTACTCAATACGAATTTCGACGGTCAGTGGCTGTCTGTTACCTTTCTGTCTCCTTTTCTCCATCAGGTCGCCTTTCGCATCTTCACTGCTCGCAATTTATTATTTTAAGGGGCACAGAAATTAGCAGCCACTTTGAAACACTAAATATTATGACATTGGCCAAATATTTTAACTTGCATAAAAGTGTACCCGTGTTAAAAAGTAGCTGATGCTCATCAATTATGCAAGGCAGTTCGGATAATACTTCTTGGATTTGTTAATTATTATTGACATTCGCCTTTCACATTGGATTGAATGTAAATATCACCTCCATAATTTTTTATGCTATAAGTCAATTTTATAGCAGCTCAAATTTGTTATGTTGGAATTAGTAGCAGCACCTGTTGCTGAATCGACGGAATTTGTGCATCGTTTTTACGGGCTGCACAAAGTTGCAATACTAAAAGAAACGCATAATTATGTTTAAATTGAAAGTTAGCTGACGAGTTTAAACTGAAGAGGTTATAAAACTCTCCAACACATTTATAGGCGCATTTATGGCAAGGATTTGAATTACTGAGCGCAGAAAATATATAGTTTTATATTAAAATTTCCACTTATGAAGGTATGGTCAATTTTCGGATGGATGAGTATAACAAATTGGATCGCTGAGTCTAAAGCTACGTCAAACCATCTAGGCGATCCACGTTATCATATGTATACCCTGTCTACGGGATGAGTAAAGTGGCGATTCCCATGGCTTATGACTGCAAATCATCCGCAATGAGTCCTGCAAATATACTGCAAATTAGTGCCAGGTTCTTATTTGCAGAAACAATTGCAGGTTACATGGTGATGCCGACAGTGTTATGAAAAATTCCCTGGCAGAAGCTGTTCCAGAAATCGTTGCAGGTATTTGCTAAAATTTGCGATTGCTCCTGCATATTTCGGCTCCAATTGCAGAAGAATTGCAGGTCATGAGCTGCCATGTGGAATCGCCACTTAAAGGGGTGGTCTTCTGGTTCTCGAAAACACATTGTTCCAGGATCCATCCTATCTCCATCAAATCGGTGACGAACCGGGTAATACATTATGCCACATCTATCGTTTTGTCACCAAGTAAGTGTTAATATAGTTTTGTTTATACCTTAACCACATATTCAGGATTTTCAAATACTTCCTCAATGAAAAATGAAATCCTCCACTCATTTTGTCACCTTACATATAGTCTAACATATTAAAATATTATCACATATTTTTAATCATTTCAATAAATAAGTCGGACTAGTAGGTACGCGACAATAAAAACAAACGCTCCTGTTAACTAAACAAGGTGGTCCAATTGTGCTGTTCCGATTTGCTTATAAAGGTAGTTTTATTGGCATCCCAGTATATTTCAAATTCGTGTGGTTTAGATTAGACGTTCAGGTTGAAGAGGTTATAAATCTCTCCAACACATTAATGATCAGGATTTTGAGTTGGGCTCAAATACTTTGGAATATTAGGCTAAACAGTCGAACTCAAATCACTAAATTTGCATCAGTTAATTCGGACAGATGAGTATAAAGAGAGTCGTCCTGATCCACATCAGACCATCCAACCGTCCCTGTATTCCGATTACCTCAAAGTTTTTTAAATCCTCACTATGTTGAGAACTTTTGTCGTCGTGTCTGCCTTGATTGCGATTGCAGTAGGTTCAGCAGGGTCATCAGCAAGAATTTCACCATTCGGAATCGTTGAGGGAGTTACGGATTGTGGTAGTCATACACTCTAATCCATACTCTACGTCAATCTATCTCTATATCAATTTGTTGGTTTGGAGTAATTTAAATGAATGTTTGAT
This sequence comes from Protaphorura glebata, assembly GCA_034694305.1. Lineage (NCBI taxonomy): Eukaryota > Metazoa > Arthropoda > Collembola > Poduromorpha > Onychiuridae > Protaphorura > Protaphorura glebata. The sequence continues at coordinate 2,502 of JAQFYE010001642.1, read as the reverse complement.
TGTGCAGGATCTGCTGGAGAGCTCGGAACGCTAGAAGTGACTGACTGTACTATAGTGCCATGCCATTACGTCCCAAATACCATTGTCGACAATGCCCTCAGATTCAGAGCCAGTAAGTCACAGTTAAACATTTAGTTGGAATGCTTGGATTTGATCGGACCGACTCATGGTGGCTCAGCGCGTTGTGTGCCGTCTGTATCCACCAGGTCGAGGGTTCAATTTCTAGTCGACCTGCTTCCGAATACATTCTACGACTGGGTGTTCGTAAGATACTGCGCTGCTTCTTCACAGAAATCTTGGTTTAATTATATCGGTCGATGAGGCCTCTGGAGTAACTTTTCTAAAGAACAGTCACCTCGTTAACGTTGATTCAGACCTACGAGGCGAGGATTCGTTTAGTTGATAAAATTCTTTGACTGAAGAGGCTCAAATGACTATAAGAATGACTATTGATTCACTAGGTGTGACTAGCGATGACTTGACCCTCCTATTGTATAGCAAAGTGGAGGTGGAGTGGACTATATTTCTGGAAGTGCCAATCGACGGTGTCATTGAAGCCGGAATTCTGTACGAACTCCTATTCCAGGTTCCAGTCCTTCCATCTTACGCCAACGTAAGTCCCACTCTTCAAATGTCAGTTATTATCTATCATTTGACTATCTGATCTTTAACTGTACTCTTTTTTTTCGTCCTTGGTTTAATAGATGGCCTTCGACGTCCGAATGTTCATTGTGGACTTGGAGACTAGTCCCCATTGGGTCGAAGTGTGCGCCGAGATTCCAGTGCGCATAGGACCAGTGCCCTAATCCTTTGACATTCAAGGAGACACAAAACGTAGATTTATATGTATTTCAATCGTTCAGTTTCTAAATTAATAAATTTGGTTCACTATTCTTGACGAACGATCTTTTATTTTGTAGAATTGCATTATACTCCCATAACCATTATGAGCATTATAATATCGTATCCTCTAAGTTACTCCGATGTAGAATAACGCGGAGGTTTCTAGGAATCCAGTTTCTGAAATTTAAAATTTTAGGTTCAGAGTTTCGTCAGGTAAAGGCAACAAAGCCTAATTCGGTAAAAATACTAGTTTAGTATAATACGTTTCGAACAGACCATGACAAGCTGTGTATATACACATCGTTCGATTTTGTCCAAATATTGAATTCCACCTTGAAACAATGAATATAAAATATTGTCATTTACCGTGCATTTCAAGTTGCACCCGAAAAACTTTCGCTAATTAATTATACTTACATACAAGGCAGCCCTAATACTAATCGGATTTGCTTTTCAATTATGACATTCGTCGTTCATAATTTATTGACTGTAAATATCTACATGTTCGTGTATAATTTTATGCTAGATTTATATGGAAGCTCAAATTTGTTATTTATTAAGTCGTGCGACGTAATATACGGAGTAAATGACTTATTGCGGATGCCCAGTCTGTCCGTCTGTCTGTCTGTCCGTTTTGATGAAAGATATAGGGTTACTGCTTAAAAGTGCTTCTGACTGTTTTATATTGCTCTAAGGTAATTGCTTGGAAATGCCTAGAAAATCGAGAATCGATGGAATTCTTGTCTCGTCATTATGGGCTACCAAAGTTGTATGAAATTTTGTTTAAATTGAATGTTAGCTGACGAGTTTAAATTGAAGAGGTTATAAAACACCTGCCTGGGGCTTGTCAAAAACTCGTGAAGATAAATCAGATAAAATAATCTTGAATATGATAGGCCTAATTCTAGAGAAGAATCGTACTGATGATTCTAAAAAGTTTTTCATGCCTGAGAAATATAATCTACTACCTTTTGAGGAGCGTAGGAATACTTACTTAATTGAGTTTATATTTAAGAATGTAATAATGAAAAGTGATCTGAGTGAGGCATTAGTAGTGGACTATCGGGAAGGGCAATCTGTCAGAGAATTAAGGAAACCACTTAATCTTGAAGTTCCAAGGTTGAAAACAGTTTTTGGTCAAATTGCTCCCTCGTACAAAGTAACATATGTTATGTTACATAATATGGAATTCACTGCGGAGGAACGTTCAACTAAGTGATGCTATGTATATGTTTGACAAAAACTTACGAAATATTTCTTAGAAAAACGGAAAAATAATCGTGATCGTAGGTAAAGGAATGGTTTTTCACGTTGTTTACATATATTATAATTATCTGAAAAAAATGTTATTCTTCTGTATTATTTATTCTCTTTTCACTATTTATTCTTAGAAACCTAGGGTGACCAATTTCTGAACAAAAAACGTACAATCAATCACAGTATAATTTTGGAACATTATGCTTATAGCGCCGCTTCACCGATTTTGACATACTATGGCTTGTTGGAAAAGCTTATAGCCCATGGATTATGGGAAAAATTGGGACTAAGGGCGCTAGGGCCCTTAAGGGTCGCAAATTAATGCCCTAAGTTTTCAAAATTTCCATAACAACAAATGGAGTTTTATTGATTTTCTGCTATTTCGATGCCAATTTTCATCAA